>VXAL01012337.1:61614-106799 GCA_013399475.1 Chauna torquata
CCCCCCCCAAAATGCCACCGGAGCTGCAAATCTGGCAGGCAACCAGCTGTAGTTGAGAAAGTAAAATAGATCTTGGATGGTTCTTCGTGGTGCTGCTGCAAAGGGTGTTTGGGACGTCTCTGGTGAGGCTGGCAGTGGGAGGTGGTGGTGTTTGCAGAGCGCGGTGGTACACGCGTGCTAGCTTGGACCACGTAATGCTGGGGGTACTAGCTCAGAAATGGCATCCCTGGATTTAGGTTTGCTTTGTGCAGATTTGGAAAAAGGCAAAGAACTCAAGTAGCACAGCCTATGGGGTATCAGTGTCCCAGCAAGGGGGGAAAAAGGAGAAATAATATTTTTCTCTAGATCATCCTAAAATGTCTTCCTCTCCCCATTTCTCACTCTGCCCCTTGCCAGCTGTGCTTGGGACCCTGGGGCAGCCCCACCAAGGTGCATCACTCGCCTCCCAGCTGAGCAGCACCCAGACCCACAGAAGGAAACCCAAGCTTCATCCTGGGGAAAACCTTCTCTCCGGTAAGCAGGAAACTCCAAAACAGCCTCAAATCTGTGCCAGCACCAGGGCAAGCACACAGCAGTGCTGGTTTGGGCTCTCCCTTGCCCTACCTGCCTGCAAGGAGGCTGAGGACGGTGTGTGGGTGCGGGCATACCTGCGAGAGTGGCCCGGGTGGTGGGGCCGGTGTCCCGCGGCACCAGGACTTCGTGGTAGTGCTCTCCAGCCAGGGTGCTGTAGACCACCCTGTAGCTGTGTGCCTCCGCCTCGCTGTTGTCCCAGGTGAGCTCGAGGCTGGCGGGCGTCCGCGAGCCCACCCGCAGGTTCTTGGGGGCATCGATCTCTGCGTGACACAAGGGAGACAGGCACGGTCTCGCTGCTGGGCTCTGGGAGCCGTGGCATGGCTGAGCGGTGGAAAGGGGACGTCCCCACGGCTGCGGGGCACCTGCTCTCACCTCCCGCTCAGCACGGACCTGGAGGTGCCACCCATGAGTTCGTCGAGACCGGTGCTACAAAGCCACCAAACATTGGCCTGAACTCCTAGAAGACTTCGAGCATCTTTACAGACTCATTCGTGCTCAGACATTGTCCAGACTGACCAAATGTTTTATTAGTGCTGCTGAGGCTGCGTGCCAAACCTGCTCGGATTTGCACGACAACCTCTCCTGCGAGCGATGGGCTTGGGAGGGCAGGGTCTGGCTGCTGCCGAGCGTTTCTGGGAGCAGGGCATTAATTCCTGCTCTGGGTTTGGGCTTAGGAGGGATTTTTTATGTTGTCATTTAGAAATAAAGCAAGGAAGGCCAACTCAGCAAATCAATCGCAGTGAAGATCTCATCCTGAGTATATATCTGTACAGATATACACACACACAGTTCACACGCTGCCGTTATTGTAATAGGAGCCTAGTATCCGCCAGTGATGTACATGACAAGTAATTTATATACCATAAAACAGCATTGATATACGCTCTCTACCTCCTCCTTTATGGCACGGTAAATTAAACCTGTTAGCTATCTGCAGGCTTAACATTAATTAAAGTTTTACTGACCGGTTAGGCTATTCATATAAGATATAAAATAAGGTAACCAAGTTTTTAACTGGGCTGCTTCCAGCCACTTGATTGCTGATTTTTTGGGCAATGCGCCTGCCTCGGCTCTCAACGCTCAGCAGGTACGTGAGTGTTGTCTTAAATTCAGACCTTCCTGATGCACGCTGATCTGTGGGTGGTATTAAGGGTGTAAATTGCTGTTTTTTTGAGGGGCTGCTTAGTCTGGAGCGGAGGAGGCTGAGGGGAGACCCCATCGCTCTCTACAACAGCCTGACAGCAGCGTGCAGCCAGGAGGGTGTCGGTCTCTGTTCTCAGGTAGGAAACGGCCTCAAGTTGTACCAGGGGAGGTTTACATTGGTCATTAGGAAGAATTTCTTCACAGAGAGGGTGGCCAAGCACTGGAACGAGGTGCCCAGGGTGGTGGGGGAGTCCCCATGCCTGGAGGTATTCAAGAGACGTGTGGAGGTGGCACTGAGGGACACGGGTTAGTGATGGGACTTGGTAGGTCAGGCTGATGGTTGCGCTTGGTGATCCTGAAGGTCTTGCCCAACCTAGATGGTTCCATGACGCTATGTTTCTATTTGCTCTGTAATGGGGTGTGAGACACCTGCCACCAGGTGTCTTCACTTGAACCCGCACCTTAACCATCACACTGCTTCCTCCCATTGCACTGGATCAAAACCTGAGCTCGTTCATGCTGGGCAGAAAAATCCGTGCCACTAAAGCACGGACGCATCCAGATGCGCAAAACCCCGTGCTCTCCGTGGGACGATTCATCTTGCAGCAAGCCATCCCCCGGGGGCTGGTCCTGCCCACCCACCCACGCTATGCTGCAGCGCTCAACCCCCTCTCCAGCTCGTCCAGCTACCTGTGGTGAACTGGGCGAGGGCCGGCCGGCTCTCGTTGGCACCCCGGAGGGCACTGACGGCGAGGTGGTAGCGGGCGCCGGGCCGCAGAGCCTGCAGGGAGTACTGGCTGAGCGGGGGCTGCAGGCGGAAGGTGGTCCTCCCGCCCTCCCCGTCCGCCAGCCCGTACTTCAGCAGGATGGCGTCCACCCGGGCACGTGGCGGCGTCCACTCCACGAAGGCCACCGTGTCGGAGACGTCCCGCACCAGGATCTGCGTCGGGCCGTCGATGACTGTAGAGGGTTGGGGGGAAAGGGGTGCTGGTTATTTTGGGAGGGTTGGGTAGGGAAAGGCAGCAGATATGGGGACATCAAGCTTCCACCCAACCATCAGAGTGGCATGAATTAAAATGTGGCATGGGCAAGAGACTTGACCCCTCCAACCCACAGTGCTCAGGGGGCTTGGTCCTGGTGGGTTCCCAGTCTGTTATTCCAGTCTCCTGGCTCTTTCTTGAACTCTCTCCACTTTACCGACATTTCTCCTGAGCTGTGGACGCCAGGGCAGGACCCAATAGCTCTACTGTCAATGCCCGTTACAGATATAATGCAACTTCTGCCCTTCTCTCAAGCTGGGTATTGGCAACAATTCCTCTCTGGCTTTCTCAGGAGGCATCTCCCAGGATAAAACCTCCTACATTGATCTGTGGTCCATTTTCTTTGCTCCTAGATAACTCCTCATACTTGGCAGCGCATTGTAAAACATAGTTTTCCTTTGTGCCCGGCTCTTCAAGCCATTCAATTTGCTCTTATCAATGATCTCCTTCCACTCCATTTACTCTTTTCCTAGCCTTTTTGTCATTAAGAAAATTTATCAGCAACGATGTTATGTCTATTATGCCTTTTGAAAGGTGTTGGCAATGTGTTAAATAACATGGGGCCAAGGACTGATCCAACCATCAAGAACTGAGGAACATCTCTAGAAATGTTCCTACTTCAGTGCCAACTCCCGCTTTGTAGCTAAGTTAAGGGGTCAGCTCTGGGAGCTGTTGACGTGCTAGTGCTGGGGAGAGAGAAGAAAATGCAACTGCTCTGGTGAGTCTTCATAACCAGCTGGGAGTGGGGCTATGGTGGGTGTCCTCCACGGAACCCTCTCAGATAAAGTGTTTTAGCTGAAGTATTCATACTGGGGATCTACTGAGACCATTTGGACACTTTTGCTCTCTTTTGCAGATAATTGGGCTCTTTCTTCCTCTGTGTCCCCCAGTGCTTGGCCAAGGGCAATCACAGGCTCAGAGCCCAGATGAGGGATGCTTTGAGTCCAGCAGGACCATCAGCATCTAACTACCGCATGGACAGATGCTCCTGTGCCATGGCACTGTTAACGCACTGATAGCTCATTTTACCCTTTCTGTGACCAGAAGGTGGGGAAAAAACACACTAGCCTTGTATATGAATATGTCCAATATACTGCACATACTGGAAATGTCACTATATAATAAGGACGTGCTGAACACTGCACCCCAGGGTGGGAAGTCCTGGGTGAGATGTGCGCGGGCAGGGGTGGGAAGGATGAGATGGTGCTGAAGTGCATCAAGTGCCGCTTAGTTGTGCGGCATGAATCCACACCTTTGCTGCTCGTTCCCAGCACAAGATGCGGAGGCAGGATGAGGATGGTGGGGGCAAAGCTAAGGGAAGTGCCGCAGAGGAGGGCAGACAGGCCAGCATGGGGGCATCTTCACGGAGAGAAGAACCAGGAGCCCACCAGCCCAGCTGCGCTCCCTTGCTAAGGTCAAACACTGAGTGTGATGTACCAGCCTCTCTTTTGTTTTCCTGACTTCCTAGGGAAAGGGAAAGGTTTGGGCTTGACCAGGAGATGTCTCTGTTAAGCCATGTCGAGCTGAGCAGGACTGTGCTGAGGAAGCTCAGATCTGCAGCAAGCCAGGGGCTGCTGCTGGTGGAGGGACCGTCCCTTCACTCCGCACCACCCCTGCCTCCCCAAAGCCTCAAATTAGCAGCCCGGGGAGAACAGCACCTCGTTACTACCCTCTGGGAGCTATCAAAATGCTGTTTCCATTTGCAACAGCGTGGGTGGAGGTAGAGGTCTGCCCGGCTGCCAAGGCAAGCTGCAGCAGCTCTGGCGTGGAGAGCATCTTCTCCCCGCGCTCTGCCCATCGCCACGTCCTCCTTGGCGAGGAGCGGACCGCGTTCCTCCATGCTCGCCAAACTTCATCGAGCTGCTTCTGGCTCCCTGCCCCACTGCCTAATTTGCCTGAATGGGTGGGAGTAGAGGGTGTTTAGTGGCATGAAAGCAGGTGGGAGCTTTAATCTGGTATAGATGAGTAGGCAGTGCATTTATAGAGGTGTTTTTGGGGGCGTCCAGCCTCCAAAACGTGCCTTGGGTGAGATTAGTGGAGAAGGGGAATTTACCCAGCTATATTAATACAAGCTGACCAAAGCCGTGGCTCCCAACCCCATTAACCTTGTCCCGCTTTCTGTGCTCACAGCAGTTTGGGAGGGAGAAGGGCAAAGTATTGCACGAAAATCTATTGCTGCGATGCACCTGTAGCTTGGGTATTTGGGTTGTGCTCCATTGGTGAGGCAGTCAAAGCCTCATTTCAAGCCTCCCTGGGAACCCAAACCTGTGTGTCTTCAGGGATTAAAAAATATCCCTGCAGAAGGCATCACTAGCTTTATCCGTGCTGGGCTGGAGGGCTGCTCTCGCTGCTGGGACCTTATTCTGGGGACTGAGCATGGGATGCTGTGGTGCTTGGCCGCACGCTGCCCAGGGCCGGGCTCACTCACGGGTGGAGACGCTGTCGGAGGCGGGGAGGCTCCTGGCTTGGTCCTTCAGGGCCACCACGGTGACGGTGTACTCCTCACCCGGCTTCAGCCCCGTCTGGTTGAAGGTGGTGACGGTGCTGGGGAGCTGGGCGATCACACCGCCCTCGTTGTTCTGCCAGGGGAGGGGGTGAGAAAAAGCATCAGGAATGAGAAATGAATTTAAAAACACTAAAAAATGTTTTTTGGGGGGAATAGGGGTGCTGATGTATGGCAAGATGATGTCCCACGCATCCAGCCCTGTACCCCCAAACTGCATCCTCGCACCAGCATGTCCCACCATGGAGATGTAGGTGCCTTGGGCAAAGTCACCCACGAAGTGTGGAGCACCCGGGTTGCTGGGCTGAGAAATCCTCTTCCACCCCCTTTTCCCCCACGCCTCCACCCCTTCCGTATTTTGCCATCCATATATCCACTGTTGTCCAGAACAGAAAAGCTAAAAACCAAAGCCTGGACTCCTTTTGCCTGCAAGGCTGCTATTCAGGTGCCAGGAGCCTTCTGTGTTTCACACGGGGATGGAACCATAAGGTCTTTATTTTGGCATCTCCTCCTTTTTAAGTATCTTGATTAGATTCACTATACTTTGTGCTTTGTGCTCTGAAAAACACAAGTCTTTTAAGCAACTGCAAATGTCACCTTCCCTGCCAGTGTTTGGACAATGGATCTTTTCTTGCTGCTGTCTTCACTAATAATGCACTAAACAAATCTGTGCACATAGCTCTCAATTCATATTAATCTCTTTTTCTCATTAAACAGGAAATCTTCCATTTTATCCATAAATTGCTATCCTACCTTTCCTAATTTTCTTTTCTAAATGTGTCATCACTTCAGCTTCTCGCCGATTGCCACGCAGAGCTGGTCTCATTACCCTAAATATCTCTGTGTTGGTTTTTGTTCCCTTTTCTCCCCCCAGTACAAGCAGCAGATGTGCAATCCCCGCCTGACACAGTTTTTGGGGACCGAGGGCAATGTGGGGGCGTGGAGGGTGGCTTGCACAGCGGGAGGGTGTGCGCACCCCCATGGGGACACCAAGGACAAAATTAGCATCCTCGCACCCAGTTTTTGGAAAAGTTGACCTCGATTTGCAAGCCCGCAGCGTAGGGGTTATTTGCAATGGCGCTGCTTTAACGCTGTTTTTTTCACGTTGCTGCCTCTTGGACCAGATTTTGCTTTTAATTGGGGTGCGGCGATGGTTTCGTGTCTGCCTGAGCGCGTGTGGCTCCCAGGCAGCCAGGGAGACAGCACCCTCTGCCTTGTTTTAGGAGAAAAACCAATGATAGAGACTTGAGGGAGTCTGATTTCAGCAGCAGGAGCACAACTGCATCTTTATGATGCAAGACCACATGCTTGATGGACGGATGCTGAAATTAAAGCCCCATGAGCTGCAACCCTTCCCTCCCCTGAAAACCTGCCCCGAGGAACATCCATCCTTTTGCACGTTATCTGTTTGTTTCATTCCCAAAATGTTTCTTACTGGTTTTAAGTTTAAAAAAAGGAAATGGGAGACAATAGTTTGCATTAGTGGGCTGGCTTGAGAAAAAACTATTGCTGATGTCCCTGAGGGAGAGACGTTTTCTTCTATCCCATCAATTCCTCGCCCTACAACATGTCTGCGCCCATTTATCTGCTTCAGGGGGATGTTGTTGAGATTAATTCATGAGTATTGGTGAAATGCTCGAAAGATATGCTGTTTTTTTTGCTGTGAGACTGAAAGCTCAGGTGGCCTTTTCCTGACGTAGCCTTATTTCATCCTGAAATACAAAATTTTTGTATTCCATCCTGCCACCCTTGGGTTTGTAACCGCGGTACCCGAACTTTGGCTTCTGACCAAATTTTTGTATCTAAAATTGCACCAAGATGCTCCCAGCCCTTTTTGGAAATGGGGAATGAGTTATTTCAAGCCCTCGGGTCCCTGTTTTGTGCTGTGTCTCATGATGCTTTGCAGTTAAGAGCTGTTAAAACTTTGGGGCCGAGTTCTGCTGTTCTCTACTGCCCAGAGCTGCCTCTGACTCCAGCAAGGATTTTGTACAAGGGAAAATGGCATAATTGAGCCCTTAATCAGCATTTCTTTTACTGCTGGGGATTGAATGCCTCTTGTAAAGAGGCTCCATATACAATTGAAGCTGTACTTATGGCTAAATGGTGTAGAAATTATGAATATAGATGAAATACTTGATGTACAATTTTTGTTACTGTGCGTGGAAAATATGCGATATTTAGGGCAACAGTTTCATCCTTTTCATCTTTTCTGGCACCAGTTCTACCTGTTCATCACTGAAATTAAAATACCGTGGCAGGAATTATCTGAGCATGTGGCTTGGGGAAGCTGGAGGTCTGAGAGCTAACTGCTGGTCGGTTAAGTCTGGGATTTTTGGGTGGCTTAGGATGAAGAAAGAAGGGGTAAGAGAGAGGAGGAAGGGTCATGGCAAGGGAGATGGAAGGGAAAAAGAGGGGTTGATGGCAAGAGGCAGCAAAGCTGGAAGATGTCCATATATATACATATTTATTGGGGAATTTAGTTGAGAACACGTATGTCTTGATAACAAAGACTAATGGGGAAACACAAGCTGGCAATTTGAGGCTGAGATGTTTGGGCTGTCTGATGGGAAGCATGAAAATTGCAAACTGTGGTTGGGTTGCTTTTTTAGGGGTGGCTAATTAGAAGCAAATTTAGGGCCCACTAGCTCGGTGTGTTTAGGGTGTACACTGCAATGCTGTGCTGGGAGGGTAGCGGTACCTTGGGGATGAAGCTGATCTCCCAGCCGTCGAAGGGGAAGGAGAAGGGCTCCCACTGCACCTCTGTGGTTGTCTCTGTGATGGTCTTGAACTTCAGCCCCTGCGGCGTGGCCAGGTCTGGAAGGGATCAGGAGGTGGTGAGGGCTGGGGTGTCCTCCCTGTGACTATTTTTTTATCGGGATAATGGAAACAGGGCCCTCTTGGTCGCTGTTAGCAGAGCTGTTGTCCCTTTGTCCCCCCTCTGGATGGGCTGGAAGGACAGGAAGGGGATGCCCTCCCTTGCAGCTTCCCACCGCATTGCACCTAACCGCACCGCGCAAACAGGGTGAGCGATGGGGTTGCAAAGCATATCTGGATAGGGTGTTTTCCCCCTGCTCTCTCTGTCTTTAGTTTCCAAGGATGCTTTCTGGAGGCTGCTGTCACAGCCTGATATTCCCGTTTTCCTCTGTGCATCATGGTCCTGGTCAGCACTAGGTATCTTATGATGGACAGCAACATCCCCTCTTGCTGCACTATCACCTGCATTGTGGGGATTAGTCATGGGGACCCCATCCAGAAAAGGGAGCAGAACCTGTGACTTGTATGATGGATCACAAATATGTAAGACGTTTTGGGCCATATTATGGGGGCTTCAACCAAACTCTGGAAGTTTCTTTGATTTTCAGCCATTCGGGTTTTCAAACTGAGACTTCCTGCAGAGAGTGGACGCATTTCCCCCTCTCCTCTGTGCCCATACAGATATACATACAGACAAAAATATTCCCAATACTTTTTTTTTTTCTTTTTTTGAAGGCTCAATTTTCTGCTGCTGGAAGGTTTTTATGGAAAATGTGAGTCAGCTTGAGCAAGCTGCATAACATCATGGCAAGACAGTGTGTTACGTTAGGAAAGCCATCCTAGAACGTGGCAGTTATGAGATGGACGCACCTTGACAGCCTCCTGTGAATGCTCCTCATTACATGGGTGAGTGCTGTCTTCTCCAGCCACCTGACAAGCATCACCTCTGGTAATCTGGATACCAAGCGACAAGTGCAGTTGGATACTTACTGGTCGTCACCTTAGTGGTAACAGGGATGCTCAAGACATCGCTGATGACCGCGTAGATGCTGACATTGTAGGCGACGCCTGGCTCCAGCTCGGTGATGGTGATGGTGCTCCAGTCCCCAGGCACCCGCTGCTGGAGCTGAGTGCCCCCTGGCCCCGCTGGCTGGTACGAGACGACGTACTCGGTGGCTGCCCCGGGGCTGTCCCATGCCAGCTCAATGGAGCCATCGCTAATCCCCATCACGCGCAGGTTTTCGGGAGGAGCCACTGATGAGAAGGGTAGAGGGGAGGAGAGCATCAGGACATGCATGGCTTATCCTCTGGCCGTGGGTATGGGAACGTGGGCTGGTGGCTGGACATGTGTATGGGCTCTTGGTTGCAGCTTATGTACTAATATGTTGTGTTACCTGCAACTGCAAGCCAAAGGGTCAGGGGAACCTGTTTGCAGGGCCGCTGCAACAAGAGCTTACTACCGACATTTGGACCAAACTCACTTTTAGCTTGCCTCCCAAATCTTTACGCATGGCAACTCTGGGGACAGGGACAACGGGGAGGCAGACAAACTGCGGGACCTGAGCAGGTCCTGCATGGCATGTTCCACCGGCTTGGGTTCCTCCCAAGCTTCGTGGTGCTCGTATAGGGCTCTGGGCACCCTGAAGCCCTTCCTCATGCATTAGGGTCCGTCTCTCCCCACGCACGCCCCAGCTACCTGCTGAGCAGTCCTGCCCTCCGTAACCATCCTCGCAGACACAGATGCCATCCTGGCAGACGCCACGTCCGCTGCAGGCGTTGGGACACCGCAGCCACCCGCAGTCCTCTCCGGCGTAGCCCTCCGCGCACACGCAGGTGCCGTTGGCGCAGTACCCCCTGCCCGAGCAGTCGCGGGGGCAGCGGGGCTGGGAGCAGTCCTCCCCAGCGAAGCCCTCCTCGCAGACGCACTCGCCGTCCACGCAGAGCCCGCGGGAGCCGCAGCCGGCGGGGCAGCGGAGCTGGGAGCAGTCCTCGCCGCCGTAGTCGTTGTCGCAGACGCACTGGCCCTCCAGGCAGACGCCGCGGCTGGAGCAGCCCCGGGGGCAGCGGGGCTCCGAGCAGTTGCTGCCCGCCCAGCCCTCGCTGCAGACGCAGCGGCACGACTCCAGGCTGAAGTTCCCGTGGCCGCTGCACGGCAGGGTGTAATCCAGGCGTCCTGCAAAATGACGCGGGGTGGGCGGTCAGAGCCCACCACGGGAGGGTTGGGGATGGGGTGCAGACAGGGGGGCAAGGTCCTCCCTACGGCTGAACTCTCCTGGCTCGGGGGAGTTGGTGGCTTTAGGGCTGGCAAAGGCACAGTTTGGGCCATGCTGGGGCTTGGGTTGGTCCTCAGGAGTGTGTCTGTCCCCTCCGGAGCTCTGGCCTCCTCAGCACCTGGCTATGGGTGCTATCAGCCCTGCTGCGTGCAAGTGCTTCCTTTGGTTTCTCTTTACCTCCCTAGACCTCTTAGCGGGGAAAAGCCTTCCCTGGCCAAGTCCTCTGCGCCAGCCATGACTTAGCTGGCTCTGTTGTCTCCTCTCCACCTGCTGTTTCACCATACAGTTGAGAGATCCTGGTCTGCTCGCTACAAGAGGCAGCTACGTACCCAAAGACATCATCTTCGTCCCTACCCTGGCGACTGTGATTGAGATGGAGCCATTGGCTTTGCACATGGGTTTGGGCATGCTGGGATTGTGGGAAAGTAGGGAAGACACACGGCCACCACCCGTGATGTCCCCCCGTTACTCGGCAGTGTTGCTGTGGGGTGAGGAGGGACACATGGGGATGAGGGCATCAGCTGCTCTGATGTTGCCAATGCTCCCCTCTCTTCCCCCATAACAAGGACCCGCTGCTCCAGCTTTGGGTTTATGCCAGCCTGGCTTATTTTTCCCCTGCTAATTCTGGCTGCTTTTCTTCCTTGTATGAAACACGGAAGAAGAGAAATTCTTGCAGTGCTTCCTCCAGCCCTCGGGAAGCCTCTGCGCCATGGAGAAGAGCACATGCTAATGGACTTTTTGTCCTCCCAGCTGAATTTCTCATCCTAGCTGACCTATCCCAACAGCTCTGCCTACGGTGTGCGCATCAGACACTCCTGCAGAAGGGCTTAGCTTTATGCTGTGCCAGACAGACCTGTTTGGGTTGCTTTGCGGGATACTTCCCACAGAAACTGTGAGCACCGCGAGTGGCGACCAGGTTCTCTTCAGAGCTCAGCCTCTGGTTAAGTTATCAAAGGAGGAGAGAGATGCTTGTAAGTCTGCTGGAAGACAGCAGCTTTCCTTGGGGAAGTGCCTCAGGCTGCAGGGTAGGGATCCTGGTCTCGTTTGCAGTGCAGTGAATTGAAAGCAACTCTGGTAAAATGAATGAAATTACTCCAGTTTCACCTCGGTACGCATCTGCGATCCGAGTGGAGACTCCAGCGAATGATAAATGTTTAATGGGACCGGCTACACATGTTGCAAGCGACGCAAATTGGCCCACCGGTATTTCAAATGAATTCCTTTAAATCAGGTTTTTCCTGTTGTGCTTTCCACTTGACTTTAACCCCTGCTGTGCATGCATCCGCGGCATGCATGGGTGTTTTCCATTCTCTTTTACTCACACAGCTGATGGGTGCCACATCAGGAGCACCGAAGCAGGACTGAGCTGAGCCAGGGGCCAGTAGTTGCTGTTCCAGACAGCACCTTTGATGGAGCCACCTGAGATGTAAGAAACCACCCATGTGCTAGCACCTGCACTACTGAAATGCAGCCTCTAGCCCAAACCTCTCAAAACCCATCTCATTATCGCATTATCTCATATCGCAGAGGGACCGAGCTGTGTCTTTGCTGGAGGAACCGTGATGGGGGCTCTCAGAGAGCTTCAACAACTGCACGTATTGTTATTCAGATGAAGTGTCCTGTTGATGGTTTTGTACCTTTGTTATAGGTTTTGTTTCAGTCTTTCATAGCAACAGAAGTTATTCCCTGTATTTATTTTCTTATAAAGCTCAGATTTTCATAGGCGCTCACTCTCCCTACAGAGAAGATGAAGAAGCTTATTGCTGGCTCCTGCAGTGCTGCCTTCAGCCTGGGGACAGCTTAGGAGAACAGCAGATCTTTCCCTCCTCCCTGCTCCACAAACAGTGGCAGATCTTTAACAGAGTTGTGAGGAGGACAGGGTTGGGGAGCTCACCCTCCTCACCCTTTGCCAGCTGTAATTTTATTTTTAATGGGGTTTTAGCTCCGCCTGGTGGGTACCTTTCTGCTTATGGGGTTTCCACAGCAAGTGTGCCTTGGGGGCTTAAGTTACTGCATCCCTCCCGGGGACCTTCCTGTCTTGGAGGCCCTAAGCTGGGCTTTTCCCTAAAGCCATAGCCCTGACACCATGGGTGAACAGAGGTTTTCCTCCATCGCTACTCTGAGTGGCATCACCAGCTCTGTATTTGTTTCTCCTGCCTTTTGCTCGAGCCCTGAGTCCCCAGCAAGAGCTAACAGGATCGCGTTACTACCTGTGGCTGCATTTTCTTGGCAGCAATTGGAGTTGCATTGGTCCCGGAGCATGGAGACCTCCCTCTCCAGCATCTCAATCCTGCTCAGCAGCTCCTGCAGGGACGGGAGGGAGGTGGAGCACTTGCAGGCCTGCTTGGGCAAGTTTATCCTGTGGGTGAAGGTGACCTGGCTCTCGCTGTCGGAGGTCTGCTCCGCGTACTCCGCCAGCCTGTCGTCTTCTGAACTCACCTCTTCGGCCGAAGACTTGAGCATGGAGGAGCAGCAGCTGTCCAGGGGAATGTTGATGTTGTAGATGTGGTGGAAGACCATGGGCTGCTCTTTGATGGGTGGGCTGCAGTTGGCAAGACCACCCTCCTCATCCACTGCGGGCCGCTCGGCTGGCTCTGTTGTCACCTCCAGCCGGCACTCGAAAGGCTTGAGGACGGCGCCCAGCAGTAGCAAGTTGAAGCTGATGAGCACGTTCCTCAGGACTGGGTTTTCACTGTCAGTCCCCATTTTCTTGGGAGAGGGAAGAACCTTCTAAGCCAGCCTTGGTCAGCCAAGTGCAGGGAGGACCTGGGGACACAGAAGAAAGGGAGCGTGGTTGGCGTTAGCCCTGCAGCTGCGCTCAGGTTAGAGGAGCAAAGCTGTCCAGAGAGATGTGGGGCCAGCTCAAGACAAGCACAGTCTTGCTGGCCTTGGTGGAGCCCAAGTCAACTCCAAGTGGCTGGTGGGGAGCAGATGGGCCTCCTCCAGCAGCAGGTGACCATGTAGCCCACTATTCTGGTGCTGGTGGCCTGGCCCTTCCCTTCACCCCAACAGCTGCAGGTGCAGCCCTCAAGCAGTGACAGGGGCAGATTCTTATTCCTATTATATTGTTAAAGGAAAACAGTTAATTTGGTACTAACAAAGCCCCATACACCTGTGTTTCCAGCAGAAACACCCCTTACGGGTTCCGCATTCAGTGCAATGTCAGTACAGAGTGCAGGGTACGAAGGGTTAACGCATGGGTGAAGGTGCCACATCCCTACGTTCTTCTTAGGTGTCTCCAACAGCACTCAGGTGCCCCAGGAGCTGAGCCCGGGGTTGCTAGGCTTCCTCCAGTAGCTATAGGAACAGCAGCCTCGATGCAATACGCTGTTAAATTACACCACGCAGGCTTGAGCTCCTTTAGGTTGAGCCCTGAGCAGACAAATCCCTCGTGTTAAAGCAGCTTCACCTCCTACCCATGCTCTGGATTATGGGTTAAAGTTGCCTTGATTTGAAACAAAACAGCTTCTCATTTCCATATCCATTGCGAGCTCCCGGGTGCCAACCTGGGCTGCGAGGCCACCTATATCTGCAGTCTGAAATCACCGGTGTCAGCCCGCTTGTGCTGGGGGTGGATTCGGCCCCATTACTCTTGCTGGGACTATTGCGTGCTGAGCAATAGTTAATGCCAAGTGGTTTGCCGTGAGGAATCATCGCCTGATCCATCGGGGGGTACAGCTAGTGGGCAGGTGAGGCTGGGTCTGCAATTGCATTGCTACCATCAGCTGGAGGTCAGGGGTCCCCAGTATGGGGTCAGCTGCTGGGACTTGCATAGCGTCTTGTTTTCCCAGGAGTGCCTTATCCCCTGCAGGAGGGGTGGACATCAGTCCCCAAACCTAGGCTTGGGGCTTCCCAAGGCTGCACCTTTCCCACCACTCTGGCACCAGCAAAGTGAAAGAAGCACCAGGCACATTAAATCTGGTCAATGGATTCCTTACAGTTTTGGTAAAAAGATGCAAAGAGCTGCAGATCTCTTCACAGCAATACCAGAAATTTTACCAAAGCACCAAGAAGTCCTGGGTTTTAGGTATTATTCAAAACCAAGACATGGTCCTATTGGGATGGGACCTGCCTTGAAGGGCCAATGCATGTACAGGGCCAAGAGGTGGGAACTGCCCCATCTGCCAGCTACAGCGTGCTCCTTCTTCTGGGACATTTGGTGGCAAGAGGAGGTGGGATGACAACCCAGCCTCCTCCAGCATGGTGGGTGCAATACCCCAGTGGCTGGGGTTTTGGGGATGGGAGAGGACAATGGCATGCTGCTCAGCTGTGATCTGACTTTGCTGCTGTCTGCCAGTGCCATAATCTCGAGCAATTGCCCTCTCTCACTGTCGATAACCCACCTGCTCCGAAGCTCCTCTCTGGCTCCCCAGGGAACAGCCATGCCTCCTCCTCTTCCCCTGCTGCTCAGTGAAAATATTTGTTTACTGGTTCCTCTCCTACAATACCATGGTACTCCTGAAAATACAACTATTCAGCTGCCTTACAGCATTCACAGGGTTATTATCCCCTATTACTGCAATGTTCCTGCTGCACTTTTTTTCCTGGCTCCGTGCTTAATGCCTGCTTCTCATGAGCAGGCACGTGGGACTCCTTTGGTAGGCTCTGTCTCTTTCATTTTCTTTGTGGTTTCAGGCAAAAGCAAGAAAAATGGAAATAACTCCAAGGCAGGGTGGCCACCTCCTTCACCTTTGCTCCTCAGGGTGGCTCTGTCCATACTCACAGAGGAGGGAAAGGAGGAGGACACCTGAGAAGACAACAGGAGGAAGCAATGGAGATGGGATGGGTGCATCTCAAGTGGTGATTTGGGGCTAATTGACCAAAGCTGGGGGCAACTAAGCACTCATGAGAGTGACTGGAAAGCCAAGTCCTTCACATTACTTGAGTGCCTTCAACCTGATGGTGCCATGTCCCCATGGGGTCCACCCAGGGGCTCCTCTCCCTTTGGCACCACCAGGCCCCCTGTAACACCCCATGGATGAGCCTGGCTCAGAGGGGCTGCCCTCAGAGCCCCCCAACACCCCCCAGTCCTCATCTACCTCCTGGGCTCCCCAGCAGCTCCTCGGTGGCCCTGGCTGATCCATGGAGAGACTTCTTGGCCCTGGCTGATGGGGTGGCCAAGCAGGGGGGAGGCATAGGGACTAATTAGCACTGCCTGCCTTTGATTGACTCGCTGGCGTGCAAGACTCACTGCGAGCTCCTTGGTCTCTCTCCCTGCTTTTTTTGTGCGTGTGTGTTCAGCAGGAAAGTAATTGTGGCTGCAAGCCAGCACCGCGGAGCCAGGCCAGAGCTTCAGAGCAAGCCTCGTCGCAGGATTGCAGAGCAACTCAGGTGGTGCGAATAAAATAAAGTCCTCCCCCCACGCCTCCTGCGCAGCAGAGTCCAGCCTGGCTGGCTGGAAGTGCAGGAGCCTGCTCGCGGGCAGGATGGAGGAGAGCAGATGCGTGGCCACGGTTACTTACTGAGGGCAGCGAGCAGGTTGGGTGGCTAACGACTCCAGCTTTGTGGTTGGGCTTGGTCATCTTGAAGGTCTTTTCCAACTTGATGATTCTAACCCATAGATAAAAACGCATTCATTTGCTGGTAGACTCCACCAGGCTCGTTGACCTGAACCTGATATCCATCATGCTGGGTGCCTGCGGGATGCTGCCCAGTGCTCATTTCTCGGCACCAAATGGTGGCATCACCACAGCGCCCACTCCGCGTGGTGGCTTTGGGCAGCAGTGATGATGCAGGGGTGGTCACATCCCCACGGCACAGTGCTAAGGGAGCTTTCTCTTTATTTTCTTTTGCTATTGTGAACAGAGTCGTGGGTGCACTTTGAGACTGTGTGCATAGTCTGGAAGCTCGGGGCTTGTCTACCAAGGAAGAGAAGTTGCATTAACGACAGGTTTGCAGGTGAATTTGGACCAGCCCAGACAAGAGTTCGAATTAAAGTTCAAATTCAAGTTTGGCAGGCACTG
The DNA here is from genome assembly GCA_013399475.1 of Chauna torquata. NCBI lineage: Eukaryota > Metazoa > Chordata > Aves > Anseriformes > Anhimidae > Chauna > Chauna torquata. The sequence goes on from VXAL01012337.1 coordinate 77,864, forward strand.
AATGCTCAGCTCCAAAATGCTTCAACTTTGGGGATCCATGAAATAATCAATCTGCTGCCATTTATGTGCATGGGGCTCAATAAAAAGGCACAATCTAAAACTGAGAAAAACATTACAGCACGTTTGCCAAAAATATCACAGAGCACAGCACTCTCTTTCCCTCCCAGATGGCCTCTCCCCACCCAGGATTCGTGTCTTAGAGGCCAACAAAGAGAAAAGCCCAGATAAATCCCGCAGTGCATCCACCTTAAGTACACATTTTAGGCTGTTTTTCCATGTTGCGGCCCCAAGCTGCATCTGTGGCTCCCTTTTTCTTGCTTGTAAATACGGTCATAGCAAGCACAAACCGCGCCACGGGACGGGCACAGGCACGGCACAGCTGCAAAACAGGGGTGACGCCAGCGGGATTCGGTGAGTGTTTTGGAGATGACTTAAGGTTCGGACAGTCCAACAGCATCTCCAAGTGAAAACAAATTAAGCATCTTGTTTTGGGGCATCAGATGCTCCCAGCACCCCTGTGGGGCCGGAGCTGAGGACCGATGCAGGCTGGCTCTCATGACACGGATGTGCCCGAGCAAGCGCTTCCCCCCTGCTGACGAATTGCGTGGTTAAGCATGAAATACTCTGACGCTTTAAACAGCGTTCCCTAACTATACGTGGAGGAAGAAATCTATAGTTCCCTGAGCTGCCTGTAATTTCGGCAGGCTTAATAATTCATGTATGTCTTTGTGATCACAGCCTACATTATATCTTTCTTTCATTACATACTCTTTTATTGAATTTTCGCAGCATATATCACTAGTCTCTATAAGCTCCCGCAGGAAAGGATGAGCGCAAAGTTTCGGGGTGAGCTCGTTTCGTTTACACATCGGCAGATGAAGCCTGAATCCGGCCCATCTGACCCCACGGCACCCAGCGGCGATGCTCGGCGCGGCAGCTCGCGCTGCCGTACGCGACACCCTGCTCCCTGCTCTGGCCTGCCGCAGGGTTTTGCAGACCCTTTCCCCCAGAAACACCCGAATTTATGAAGAAAGGGTTTTGGATGGGGCCAGGGTTTTTGGAGATCCTACCCTTCAGTGTTACAGCCACGAGCCGTGCTTCTGACCCCTGAAATGAAGATCTACTGGCCCCGGAGCTGTGCTGGGGATGCTCTGAAGCCATAAAGGAGGAATTAACCATAATTACGCAGCATTGCAGGGCACAAACACCCTCTAAATCCTCTTCAATTATGTGGTAGTACTTAATCACATGGCAACTGGAATTTAAGCGCAAAAATAAATATGATGTTGTTTTTGTCTTTGGCAGGGGCACCAGTAATTAATTTTGGAGGGTGATGGAGGACCCTCTGGTATGGCATGGTGGGGGCTGCGGGATGGGGCTGTCATTGCTTTGCATCCCACAGAGATTTATTATGAATTGGTGCTAAATCTAACAAAACCGATGGACTTTTAGCTGTTCCTGTATCCAGGCTTGTGTGGCTCAGCTTTTCCTTTGCTGCTCTGCTTTTTGCCCATCCTAAATGGACTTCAGGTGCAAATGACTGCATGATTGCTTTCTAATTATGGCTACAATTAGCACCTGTATGGCAGGAGCTCAGTGCGGGGCCATGGGGATCTGGCGCAGCATCATGCGAGCAGGCAGTCATCCTCCTTCCCTCTCCCTCTCCAACAACCACGGCTTTTCCTGCTCCCCCTCACTGGCATCCCTCTCTCTGCCCATCCTTGCACGGGCAGAGACTCACGGACTTAAGGTGCAGGACCATGTGGTCATCCTCCAGCATGGAGGAAATCCAGCATGAGGGCCTGGATCCCCAGCAAACTCATCCCACCTGAATTACACTGGTTTCAGGTCCCTCTTGGCCAAGTACATGAGTTCTTTTCCCCCTTTGCTCTCGGCGCACAGCTCCAGAAATGGCAGCAAAGCCTCGCGCCCGTGTATCTGGTGCTTGCTGTCATGTTTCATTAGCGTGTGAGCCATCCTGGTCCTCCTCGGAGCCTTGCTCTTAGCTGCGGCAAATGCGAATTACTCAGCTTGGGATGCTCCCATCCCAGCTCCGCCAAAACGCTGCCAACTGTTGCCCCGTGCACATATGTAATGATGCAGATTAACGAGCGTGCAAGGAAGTGCCAGGATGCACTGAAGGGGCTGGGAAGCTAGGGGCACTTGGAGGAGGCGGTGCAAAAGGCAGGTGAGCATCGCTAGATCGCGGAGTTGCATCCCGGTGCAGCCGCGCCATGGCACCAGGGCAGGCGGCCCCAAAACAGGATTTGCAAGTGCTGTCACGGAGGTGGATGGAAAAGAAGCGCTCATCGGACACATCTTTGTATTCGTTTCCCCCCAGGTGCGTATTTTTACACTGTGGAGATGAAGCAGACCTGATGTGCCCGTCAGGTTGTGTGCACTCTGGCTTCCCCCAGTTTGTTTATACCTCCCTAGACTGGAAAATTCCCATTTTTCTCCCTTTTTTAACACATTGCTCAAGCTAAACGATGCATTACAGCTGATTCACATGCATATGCAACCTGGCAGGCTGCAGCAGGGATCGTGTTGTTTGAACCCTCCAATATCTGATATTTCCTCCTAATTGCAATTTTCGCTGAGCTTCCCCTGCATATTCGGAGCAGCAGCAGGTCCTTGTGCAAGACGTTGCTCCCCTGGGCAAAGCGCACAGCCTCCCGCCACACACGTAACGCTGGTTTGATGCACATCAAGCAGCGCACAGCTCGTGCACTGTTTATCCGCCTCTCCTCCCCAAACCTCAGTATTTTGGGAGAGCAGCGGAGATGCTCACCCCTAACCCCAAAGCAGGGCTCAGGATGATTTCTGCCATTGAGAAGACAACCAGAGCAAGGAAATGAATCGTGGACCTGCTGCAGAGACTTCATTTGATAAATAATGTATGTAGAGTTTGCAGTAATAACCACTTTTTTTCTGAGCCAGCCAGCTGGGCTGGGTTTGACACATCCTGGCTGTACTGTCGGATAGGTTAATCTGTTTTATTTTTCTTTCCACGCCAGATGAGCTACGTGCATGGGTACAGAGAGGCGGTGGCAGCCCTGGGTCTGTACAGGGATGCTCGCAGGTGCCGGCTACTCCAAGCCCAGGGCTGCTCCTCTCTTCTTTGGCCTCGAGCACGCACCCATCTCCTGCTGCTTCCCCACGAGCACGTGGCACAGCTCACCGGCTCGGTTGCCCCTGCTTTAGTCCTGCCATCTTATTATTGAGGGAGAGTGGGAAAACCCCAGTCTGTCCCTGTTTTATGGCCCTGCATAAGAACTAGAAACAGCCTTAGTGCAGGGAAAAGCAAGGTTCTTGGGAAGAATCAGTGCACCATCAGTGCACTGAAGACCTGAGTCAGGCTGGGTTTTTATTGGCCTATAATAGGTAAGTACCTCATTAAGGAGTGGATATAAATGTGTAATATAATTTTGCTGAGCTTGGAGCTGGTGCAGGGCAGGGGAGCTTGGAAGCAAGCCTGTTGGTCTGTTAGGCTTTCTAAGCTCCAGCTTGTTTTTGCTCACTTAAATTCTCCCACTAGCATCATGAGTGTAGGGGTTGGACCGTTTACAAGCTAGCACTTAAAATCAATTTTTAAAGTTTCTTTTTGTTTATTTTATTTTATTTTTTTGCTGAAGAACTGCATGGAGACGCAGGACTGGGGCTGAAGGAGACCCCTTCAGTCCTGCGGCAGTGACGTGACGTAACCCCTTTCACCAGCACCACAGCTCATCGTGGGGCTGGCTCGGTTGCCTCCTCCCTCGGTCTCCAATGCCCACTCACGCGTGTGCACAGCTGCCCTTTGCTGCTCGGAGAAGGCTGATTCAGCAGCTCTTATTTCTCTGTGTTGGTGAATCTTATAATTTCTAAGCCCAAATTAGCCACAGTCATCTGGAGCACTCTTTCTAGCCTGCCTTTGCTGCCCTCCTTCACTTTTGATGCAATGGATAGATAAATGATGATAAATAACTCGCTGTGGTCTTCCATGTAGGGCTTGCTGGACTGAGAAAAGAGATCTCTTAGACAGCAATTGCAGCGCTGTAGGAAGAGGGGAAATAGCCAAAAATATGTGCAGAGCTGGAGCGCAGCAGTGCAAAAGCCAGGGATTATCGGTTGCGTCGTATTCCTGCAGAAGCTTGTGAGCAAACACCTCCCGGTGCCAGCTGGGAGCAGGACAGCCCGGTCAGATTCGGCAAACTCAACCCACTAAGCGAGACGGACACGGACTGCTTCCCTCACACCTTAAGTACAGCAAACAGGGCAGAGTTCAGAGTAGGAGAGAGCTGTCTTGGCGTACGGCTGCTCGCGGTCGCTCCCTGGCTTCCTGCACCTCTAACGGCCCACGCAACGAGCGCAACGTGCGCGCTCCCGAGGAGCCCGACCTGGACCCGGTGATCACGAAATCTAGAGAAGCAGCCGAACCCAGCCAGGTGCTCTTAGTTCGCCAAAGCCAGGAGGGACAACTTCTGTGTTAAGAAGTGTGAAGATTCGTTCAGGTTTGGAGGATTTGAGGTCAATCCGTGGTTTCCAAAGCCGCAGCATGCACAGAGCTGAGCTGGCACCACTGCGGCCGGGGTAATCCGGCGGGTTTGGGGCTTTTACAGCAGCCTGCTAAGGGTTTTGTGCTTTATTCACGTGTTTTAGACAAAGCTGCTCTGTTGTACATTTGCTGGTTTTGAGTGAAAACTCCTCCCATGCTCTGTAGCAGCTGGCAGGGCTTTCCCCGCCGGGGTCACTGGAGATACTGGAAACCTCTGCCCTGGGCAAACTGGGCAAGGCCTTTCCTCATCTCCCGGGGCTGCTGGGTCCTGAGTACTTCCCTGGGTGCTGGAGAAGGCTGCCTTGTTTTCCCTTGCCGGCTGTCATGTTTTGCATTGTTGCTGCACTTAAGCCACAGGATAACGCTTCTGTGCGTGATTATAAACCTGGTGGAGGCCACGCTGAAGCACTTGTGCTTCCGAGGAGCTTAAGCAATATTTTTCGAAAAGCGCTTCAGCGACCTTTGGATTCCCCCGGGGCATTCGAGCACGTGCGACCTCAGCCTTTGGTGTTAGGAATCCAATTCTGAAAAAGCCTGGAAATTGATTTTTGTGGCCATGCGAGATGTACACAGGCTTCTGAGACACGAGGAAGATGATGACTTGCTACCCAGCTCTGGAAATGCTTCAAAGTTGGTCCATCACCACGGGGGCACCTGCACCGTGTCTGTCTGTCTGTCCTGCGCCTGGGCACTGGGGCAGACCCGCTCACAGCTTCCACCATAAGGAGATTCAAGTTCATGTTGGGTTGATTTAAAATGAAGGTTTTTTTACCAAAATACTGCAGTGAAAAGTGCTGATGACAACAGGATCCGCTCCTCCAGCATTTATGGTGGTGGCTCAGCCGTGCTCACACACCTCTGGCTGTTGGCTTCAGGTTTTTGTAATTATGTTCTTGTTAGCACGTTTTTGTTTATTTTATTTTTAGACGAAACCCTGATGGTGCAACATGAGAGCCTCTGCTCGCCTGAATGCTAACTCAGCCTGGGCTGACGTCCAGGTGAAGCAGCTCATGGATCCAAGGTCCTGGTGTTTCACTCTGCTGTGGGGGAAGACAACTTGGGGCCAGTAGGAAATTTTTGTTCCCCTCAATTTAATACCAGCTCCAACATGCAAAAAGATGCTGAAGGAGGCTGTGAGCCCTAGGTGAGGACTGAACATGCACACATCTGTGCACGCATGGACTGAGCGATGCCCGTCTCTCGGCAGCAGCTGAGCCTATTTCCTCTGGGTCGAAAAGAGCCGATTTTTAATTTCTACGATGTCAGCAACAAATCAACATGGAGGCAGCAGCATCACTGATGGCTTTGGCACAGCCGTCCCCAAAGGTGAGGGGAGAGGAGCATTGGAGCTGGCAGCAGCCTGTAGGAGATGGTTTTCCTCCCAGTTTTTAGATGGATGCTGATAAATTTTCCCCACTGCTAACCCATGGTGATGGCCTTGAGCCATGAAAACCCCTCTGTTTATTTTGTCTGACAAACCCTAGGCTGAAACTTTGGAGTCCAGCCCAAAGCTGGGTCCCAGCGAGACCTGGAGCCCATCACACTGAGCTTTGGGGCTGTGATGTACCCGATCTTATTCCAAACCAAATGACCACGGATGCAGAGAGTGGACAGTCCTTGCAAATCTCACACTAAGAATAAAAAGAAACTGTAACTTTAGGAAAATGTAACTTTGGTTGCATTTTCCTGCTTTTTTGTCCCCTTGAAAGCAATAAAGAGCATAATAGAAAATGACTTTCTTCCAGGCTTTTGTGGATCACGCTCTATGAAAGTGAGAGAATTATTCTCCCTGACATAAAAAATGTATTGGCTAGTTAAAATGACTCTTAGACAGAGCATCCCGAGCTATTAAATCCTACAGGTTTCAGGGTAACCCCGCTAGCTGCATCGCTATTACATCCTGCAAGACTTTCCCACGGGGTACAGTTTCTCAGAAAACGCGAACCACGAACACCGACACTTGGGCACGTATTTTGGCAAAAGCCGAAACAACACCAGTAACATCCCTTGCATACTGGGGAGTTTATCTCCCTGACATTTTATTTATTCTCTCTCCAGCTATTTCAAAAACATCCCGAGGTTATGCCCAGGTGCTGATACCCTCACATCAGAGAGATGCAATGGAGCATGTGGTGCACATGTGGGCTTTGCCCTGGGGCAGTGGGGTTGCTTGCTCAGGTGGCTGGGCCCCCATGGGGTACTATCAAAGCAAGCGTGCAATCCCTGAGAATATTGATTAAAAAAAAAAAAATTACTATTTTTCCCATGACTTTCCATGCTAACATGATCTGGGCAAGCCTGGGACAGCCAGCTGTGGCCGGAACAGGAGTCCTGCAAGACCACTGGGTGTCTGTCACTGACTTCCCATCACCACCACCTTATTTTGAGGCTGGTTAATCCCTCAGTGGCGGCAGGATGTGTCCGGGTGACGAGGTGTGAGGATGCCATCAGCAACCGGCACTGGGTCCGGGCAGTGACACCCGATGGTGGAGCCGGAGTAATCCTGGTGCCTCTGGGTCCCAGTGCAGCTCCTTGCCCCATAGCACCAAGCCCATGCCTTGCTGCGGCGCTCACCCCGCACCCGGATTTGTCCCCTGGCCAAGGTCCCTCTGGGTTCCCATGGAGCCTGGATGGGCTTCAGCTGCTGCCCAGAGGCTCTGAAGAGAAGAGCAGCGAAGCTGGCGGAGGGGCTAGGGAACAGGAGTTACAGGGACCGAGGGAGCCGGGGCTGCTCAGTCCGGAGCAGAGGAGCCTGAGGGGAGAACCCATCACTCTCTGCAACTGCCTGACAGCAGCGTGCAGCCAGGAGGGTGCCGGTCTCTATTCTGGGGTGACAAGCGATAGGACGCGAGGAAACAGCCTTGAGGAACATTAGGAAGAGTTTCTTCACAGAGAGGGTGGCCAGGCACTAGAGCAGGCTGCCCAGGGCAGTGGGGGAGTCCCCATGCCTGGAGGTATTCAAGAGGCATGCGGAGGTGGCACTGAGGGACACGGGTTAGTGATGGGTCTCGGTAGGTCACCTTGGTGGTTGGACTTGGTGACCTTGAAGGTCCTGTCCAACCTAGATGGTTCTGTGATTCTTAGATGCCGAACTGGAAGTTTAGTGAAAATCAGGTGGAGGAGAGCAGAAGGAGAGTTAAGCCCTTGCTCCGTGGGCTTTCCCTTAACCAGGAGGGGAAGTCCTGCTTGGAATCTCGCTCTGCCTCAGCATCAGATCAGCCGCACGTTTTGTTTCCCCCAGCTTAACTTTTGCTCTTTCTCTCTATCCTACCATCCCCAAAGGGAAATCACAGCCACTCATCTGCAAACGAGAGAGCTAGCCTTGGAGGAAGACCTCAACCCAGGCATTTCTCAGTGCACACAGCATTGTCACAGCACTTACAGACCTGCTGGGCTGAGAGCTCTGCGAGAGAGCCACCTCCAAACAGCTGAAATGCTTTGTATTAGGGCTGGTGGGATAAGGCATTGATCCTTTCCAACCCTGTGTCCCTGGTGCCTTCCCATGCACTAGCATGAGTTTTGTGTCTTTTTCGTATTTTATTATTTTATTTTATTTTATTTTATTTTATTTTATTTTATTTTATTTTTCTCCTACATCAAGCAGCTCTGTTCGAAAATGCCCAGCAAATATCCTGAACCCATGCATCTCCAAGGAACTCTCCGAGCATCCTGGCCAGCCCCATCCTGGAGACATGGGACATCACCTCCCCACTACAAACCTGTCAAGCAATGGCAGCACCCTGGATGTGAAAGCCAACTATTGCAGCTCCTCTTTAAGGCACTATTTCTTTCCTGGATTTTTATTACATGACAGTGTTCACAATTTTTCTGACTCATTATTTATCAGGGCTGGAGCCTCCGGTGATGACACAAATGGGAGTTTTTCTACCAACTTCCCTGGGCAGCCGCGGCTGGTTAGCCATTAAGGGATCTGTGCACAAGTCAGTCCTGAAGTCAGGCCAACTTTCTCTTCCAATTTCCCCTCCTATCTTTCACCCTCACTGTCTGTTTTCCCTTTGGGAGACCTGTTGCAGTGTATTTTTTTTTTTTTGCTGGATATAGCAGCGTTTGATTTGGCAACCAGCCAGGGGACTTGCAATTGCTTTGTCCTTTGGTGTGCTGGGTTATTTCGACTTCACGTTTTTCTATTGGGAAACCGATTAAGACAAAAAAAAGTCCCATCTTTGACTGGAAATGGACTTTTGGTGATAAAAAAGATGTTCCTAGGTTATCTTGGAGGCAGGTGCAATCTCCTGAGCTCTTTTCTTTCCAGTTTTTCACTTTGATTTATTTATTTTTTTTGGTTGTCAGCTCTTTCATTTATTTCACAGGATCTTGAGCATTTAAAGGATGCTTCTTCTCCCTCAGGTGGCTGCGGATGCTGCTTTAAACCCACTAAATCCTATCCCCTAGAAGCAGAGGCAGAACTGCCAAGGTTTGGGGGTGGAATGAGCCAAGAGGTGGCTGGCCTAAAGGCTGGTGGAGACAGGCTCACCTTCGTGGTGGTCCATCCTTGTGTCGGGAATGGGCAGCGCCAGGGGTGTTCTGACCGTGCTGGCTTGCCAACAAAGCGAGGAGGTGCCGAACGTCTACAGAAGAAATGCCAACAAATGGCAGGAAAACAAAAAAAAAAGGTGATGAGATCAGAAAAGGGACGAGAAAGCAAATAGCAAAGAGAGTGTGGCTGAATATGGCAAATAAAAAGGCTGATGTAGTCTTAGTACCTTGCTCTAGGTCTTAAAAAGCATTGCAGGAACTTGGTGGGATAAATAGGACCCAGCACATCCTGTTCGGGAAGAAGGAAACTGGGCACCAAGGGACTGAAGGAAAATGGCACCAAGAATGGGACATTTCTCCTGAAGGTTAGCAAGGGGCTGGGAGAAGGTTACTTGGGTGTGGGTAACCAGAAAAGAGTGAAAAGGGATGAAACTGGTGGACCAGACCTCACGTGATGTAGGAGCGGGCGGTGGGTGAATGCGAGGGGCTTTTCAAACCCCGGGTGTCTCCACACCGTGCAGCCTGGTGGTAACGGCGTCCTCTGCTACGCCGACATCTCATGGGAGACAGATAAGCAGGACAGAGCCATCCAGTTCTCAGGGTGTGTTAGGGCAACACCTCATTTCCAATGATGGAGAAAGCTACAGGAGAAGCTGCTATTCTGGCTTTGACTTGGGCTAATAGAGCAGAACTGGTTGAAAGAAGTGGGAGGCAATTTCAGGAAATAAATCACAAAATAGTGGAGCACACAGTGCTAAGAGAAAGGGAGCGAGAACAGCAGAGTGAGGATAATGGGCTGCAAAAAACTCAGGGAACCGGTAGGTAACTTCTCTAGGGAAGATAATCCAAGGGATAAAGGGAGCAGGGACGCTGGCAATTACCTAAAGTGACTGCATTAGGGGCACCAAAACAAGCCATCCCGACGCAGAAGAACAAGAGGAAGGTGGCTCAGTGACCTGATGGGTCTGAGGCCCAAAAAGAGTTGCAGGAAAGGGGAAACGAGGGCAGAGACCCAGGGATGGGGATGGCAGAGCGGGTGCACAGCTAGGTACGAGCAGAGCAAGCTCCAACAGGCCATCAATTTAAAGGTTTAAAAACCTTCTCTAAATGCACGGGACGGAGAAGGAGAGCTAAGGAGAGCCCAAGCTCGTCGCTTCAATACAGGAGGAGAGCTGAGAGCCACGGGACAGGCATCCAGGGCAGGCTGTGCTTCAGCCCTCTCTCCCAGCCAGCTAATTAGGACAGGGTAATGATACTGGGCTCCTCCCAGTCCAGGGAAGAACATCTTCCAGGGTATTTAGATCAGTCAAGTGTGCTCGTGTTGGCAGGGCATGCTGAAATCCCCCCAGGTGTATTGATAGAGCTAACCTGACCTCTGAAGCATCCAAGGTTTCTCCAAGTCCTGCAGGAGCACAGGGGAAGGCTGAGAGCTGCTGGTGGCGAGCAAGCATCTCTTCGGCTGGGCAACCCGAAGCCTGGCTCCAAAACAGGGAGCAATACAAGTAGACGGAGCACTACAAGAAGATGTTATTAAACAACCAAGTTGTAAGAACCTGGAGGGTAATGAGGCTACAAAGCAACAGCCAGCATAGGTTTGTCGAGAACAAATCATGTGAAACCAATCTAATTGTCTCCTGTGAGAGGATAACTGCTCTTGAGGAGCAGTAGGTATGCCAGAGCTTGGTGGTGGCGAGGGTTGAGCTGATGTTGTGTGTGACAGTCTCAAAAGCAGGATAAGGAACCTGGTCTGATGTGGTCCTCACCACAAGGAGAGGAGGACTGGTTGAAACACCTCCCTCAAACCGCCTTTGGAGACAGTGGAGGGTCTCCAGCCTAGTTGCCTCCAAGCGGTGGGTTAAGGCTGGTGGTGTTTGTGAGCAACCTCGCGTGGAGAGGGAGCAGAGTCAGAAACAGCAACGAGCCCAGCAAACGGGGTGAGCGGTCTGGAAGCACCGAGGTGGAGTTGCACGAGGATGATGGAGAAGTCACATACAGTAACTCAAAACCAGGCATTAACAGGACCGAAGGAAGGGTTGGGGACGTTGTGCTGAGCTTAGGAGGAGGTGAAGAGCAGATGCGTTGCCCGTGGGCGAAAATGAAAACCGAGGTGCATGGTGGCATCAGTCGCTCCGTGCCTTGTCCCCTGGGCAGTGCCTGTGCTGCCGCGAGCCGATGAGCTCACTCGAGTGTCTGTCCCAGCCAGTCACGGACATCGCGGCGCTGCCCGCAGGGACCGGCCCTGCCCTTGCTAGGTCCTGCTGCAGTCACCAGCCGGTCCCAGCCACCGTCATCTCCGTCATCTCCGCTGCCGGGGCTCCTCCTCCTCCTCCTCCCCACGGGCTGCCCCCTGGTCCCTGTCTCTTGGGTTCAGAGCCCTGAAGGACAGCCCTGCCCTAAAGTGGACCTCACAGGGCTTGCCCAGGGCTTGTCCTTTTATCCTCTCTGCCTCGTACCTCGTGCTCGTGCTGCGGCGCAACGTCCCCGCTCCCTGCCACCTCCGCGCTGCGGCCCTGGGGACTGCGGTGCTGCCGTGCTCGTTGCAAGTCCACATTTGTCTTAGCAGTTGACTCCTTCAGCTAAGATCAGCTTCCTGGTCACCTCCACCACTGCCTGCCATGACGAATTAGAAATACAGTCCTCTCTGCATCATGGTCCTCGATACACCAACCACCCCATCCACCTGCTGCTGTCGTCACCTCATTATAACTCCATTACCTTTAACAACAACTCCATTACCATCCATTATCTTTCTTATCATCTCCTTTACAGGGCTGTTATCTGCACCTCCTCCTCTACAGCCATCCCCTCCTCAATTACGATTCCATTATCTTTATTACCACCCCATTAGAGTCATAATTATTCCCATTACAATTCCAAGATCTGCGCCTCCATCCAGACAAGCCGGTGTCTCCAGCAGCCCCATTACTGCCACCAGCACCGCTCCTCATTGCCTCCGTCAGGTGGTGCGGTCATCGCCACCTTCCCTGCATTCGTAATCATCCCCATGCCGATGGCCATATTTTAATTGTTTTTCATTACAGTTTTATCGTCTTTTGTCGTTATTGCTTCCTTTATCAGCCATTCTCCTTTCCCTGGAGTGCCGTGGTTGGGATTGGTGTCTGGGTGTGAGCCGGTGCTCAGGTCCGTGGTATTACACTGACTTGCACCAGCACCGAGCGGGTATCTTCACCCCATCCTCCATCATAATTCTGGCATTTTTGCCTCTGCTGCAGCCCTAATCACGGACACCGTCCTTCCGTTAGCCTCCAGCTCATCTCCACTGCTGCTTCCCTGCTGGGCACGACCACCTCCTGCAGCCACCGGTGCCCCCTCTCCTCCTGCCCAGGCAGAGGAGCATCCCCAGCCTCTCTGATTTTCCATACCTACAGCTGGCAATGGCTCCGGGCATAGCTTGTTCTTTTCATTATCCACATGATTTTAGTGGAAGAAGTGCTTTTGTTGCAAAGATACCAGCTTTGACAAATTCCCATGGTGCAGCCCTGAGCACCGCATCCCATGGGTGCCGCTCCCCTTGTGGCTGCTGCGCTCCGGGCACTGCCAAAACCTCCTGCCCTTCAGCCACAGCACCGACACCTTCCCGAAGCCACCTTGTTCGCTCAGGAGCGGTGTTTGGAGGCTGTTTCATCAGCACTAGCAGGAGGGAGAAAGTCTCTCGCTCGGCACAGGAAAGGCTGCATCAGCGCCACACCCCTCGCTCCGTGGTTTTTGGGGTCTGGCAGTGATGTATCACTCCGAATCTCATGGGAACGGTGCAGGGTACAGCATGCCTTCTTAAGAAGCCTGCCTGGCTTATCCAGCATGATCACGGTATCATAAGCCAGGTTTTATCAGCCCTTTCTCTGTGTGTGGCAGCACAAAAATATCACGGACTAAAACTGCGAGCATCTAAACCTGGCGCTGGGGAAGATGCTGGGCTGGGCTCCTCCATCCCTGGGGCACTGAGCTACCTGGAGAAAAAGGGTTGGCGAGAGCCTGGGTGCACCCACGGAGGGGCAGGGCGTCACTTCGGGTGCCACGGCGGGGCAGGGTGCCGCTGCGTGCGCCCTGCGGCACTGAGCAAAGCGCTCTGCCTGCGGGTCTGGTGCCCACGCTTCCCCAGAGGAGGCTGAGCAGCTGGAGTGGCTACAGAGAGAGTCACAAAGTTATCCGAGGATGGGGAAACCGCCCCGCCAGGGGAGATTTAGAGAGCTGAGCCTGTTTAGTTTATCAAGAAGCTTGAGAGGTGACTTCATTTTTTCCTATAAGAACTGTCGAGGCAGGGAAACACTGAAGCAGGCACTAAAGATCTGAAAGCTGCAGAGGAGAGCAGAGTGAGACGGCAGGGAGCGAAGGCAGGCAAACTGGGGTGACTGATGCAGCACGTGTGGTTCGAAGCGCGAGCGATGCCCGTTCGCAGCAAGGGATGGGACGCCGCGACACGTCCTGGCACCCCCAAGCCCTGCCCGACTGCAGGCAGCGCTCAGCGGCCGTGCGTGGAGCCGACAGAGCCACCCAGCTGGGGATTTCGGGTGCCGGGAACGGCTGGCGGGTAATTAACGTCTGCAGTGTGAGCCGCGATTTCGATCATGTTCGAATGCCCTGGGGTTATTTCCCACGATCGATGCACTTCATAAATAATGCATCCCGTGGCGGGGGAAAAACGCTACCTTTCGTTCTCAGACGCTTTGCTCTGTTTGGATCAGCGATGCTAGGAGGGAACGCGGCTCAGAGCACAGGGTGAAAAATGGGAATAAACGCATCGGTGAGGCTTTGCTAATTGTAGCTCGGCTGAGGTGGACCGAAAGAAGAGAGACGGTGCAGTCCGCTTTGTTCTGCCATTATTTCTGCATTGCTATAGAATGGATACAATACAGCACGGCGGGGAATTTGGGGGTCAAAGGGAAGGATTTGGCTGACGAGCTGGCAAGGTACAGGGCGCTGCGTTTAAAGCAGCGCCAGGAAGGAGCCCGGCTCTCCCGGCTTTCGGCTTTAATCTGTAGCCGCAGGTTGCCTCTTAAAAAGCATCAGCTGGGTTTGCCCCAGCGAGCTGCCTCACTGCCACGACCTGCTGCCCGCTCCGACCTCTAAATTGCACAATTTTGATTTTTTTTTGCTAAAAAAAAAAAAAGCAAAGAAGTGGCAGAAAGTGGGCGGCGTGGTGTCAAACACTTGCAAGATTCAAATAGCACAGCCAGCAAGCCCGTGCGGGCAGTTGTGCCACCGAGGCTGCCTACTCATGCTGAACATCTGGAAGGGGAACACCTGGGAGATTTTTTTAAATTAAATGGAAATTGCTTGGTAAGGTCAATAAATAATTCGGGGTCCCAGCCCCATTTTCCTGTGGAGCCCCAGGGGGTGGCTGCCGAGGGTTTGTGAGCTGTGGTTAGGAGCAAGCCCGCTGCAAACCACAAGGCTGGGAAGGGAGCACCTTGGGGAGTCTTTAAACACCTCTTAATTACATTAGCTATACACCAGCCGAGGGATAATTCACCGTCTTGAGACAGACTACTCCCGGCAACAAGATGGAAACAAAAGCGCTCGCGGGCTGATGCAGGATGCTCTGGTCCCTGGGTACCGCCGGTGGGTGAAGAAATCCTGCTGTTACCTTGCAAAAAGCCAGCCCCACAGGCGTCGCTGGCCAGCGGGTTTCCGAGTGTGCCCGGATACCTTCCTGTAGGAGCAATTTAATATTTGCAAGAGCTCAGCTGCTAGCTGGGCTTGGGCTTTGCTCTCCCCTTCCGCTTTGTGGGGCTGGCATCTACTGCTCTGTTTGCTCCCAGCCCATCATCAACCCAACAAGTGCTCCGGGAGTGAAAACTGGTACGAGCTGGTACAACCATGGGGTCTTTCCCTATCCCTATATCTCCAAAAATCAGAGATCTGGAGCTTGGCTGGTGGGGACAGGGCTTCCCACCTGCCGGGTCTGCAGCCCAGATGGTCAGCACAGATTTACTGCAGCCTCAGGAGCCACCGATCCTGGGCAGTTTGGCAGGGCTGAATTCCCTCCAAATGACGAAAATAAATAAAATCTCTCCACATTAAATGCTGGGAAGCCCATGAAAAAGCTGTGTACACAGTGAAAACAAATACACGGTTAAATAACCTCTCCAACAGTATTTCTCTAAAATGCCTCTCTAAATAACGCAGAGTGAAAGGCTTGCTCAGCAGTGATTAACCTCGGTTCGGGAAGATGGTCTGTATCAAATCGTTACCGTCAGCTGATTAAAAATGAATTAAACCTAACAGAAAACAATTCCCAAAACATCATCACTCCTTTTGAATGCAACGCCCAAATATGAATAATAGCAAACCCTAACCCACCGAAGAGCAAACGGAGGCGGCCGGAGAGCCCAAGGACGAAGCAGCCGGTGGGATCAGGCGGAAGGGTTGTGGCGGGCAAAGGGGATGCTGGTAAGGATGAAGTAAAATAACTCTACCTAGGGACAGCTCTGCCTTGAGGGGACGTTTTATTTCCAAGCTGCTGGTTTAGAAAAGTAAAATAAATGGAATAACCGGGAAGGACTACAGCTAATTTAGCAGCCTTCGTCTGCTTGGCATCCGGTAGAGGTCTGAAGGAAGGACAAGCAGGTGGGAGAGACCCGCGCTTGTGCCAGGCTTTGGCGCGATGTCTAATTCCTGCCAATTGAGCCTCGCCAGCTTTTAATTGCCACACTCCATGTGAGCCCATGAAATGGCAAAGCCTCACATATTGCTGCTCAAGCTAGTTTTTTTTTTTTTAAGTAGTTTCAGTTTTCTTGATTATTTCTTTAATAACAGCATAGCAGTTGTTGGGTCCCATTGGTGCTGACCTTCTTGGGGTTGACCAAGAGGCATCCCTCTTGGGGGTTGTGCCAGGAGAGGGTTACACTGGACGTTAGGAAGAATTTCTTCACAGAGAGGGTGGCCAAGCACTGCAGCAGGCTGCCCAGGGCAGTGGGGGAGTCCCCATGCCTGGAGGCATTCAAGAGACGTGTGGAGGTGGCACTGAGGGACACGGGTTAGTGATGGGACTCAGTAGGTCAGGCTGATGGTTGCGCTTGGTGATTGCACTCGGTCTTGTCCAACTTGGATGGTTCTATGATCCTATGATCCCAGAGACGTGCTGCCCCGTGACCTAAGCTGGAGGGAGGAAGGAGAAAGGCCCCCAGATTTTTGGGGGGATGCATCCTCCATCAGCACTGTGATGTCCCTGGCAGTGACGCAGCTGTGATGTCCCCACAGGTCCCCCATGTGAGCTGGATGGAGGGTTTAGGTCTTGGGGTAGGGTTGTGAGACTGCTGGCAAAATTCCTGCTTCTTGGACAAAAATCTGCAGCATTACTAAGGAGAGCTTAATTATCAAATCTAATTACAAAGGGGAGTAAATCACCTGGATTTTTTTTTTTTTTGCTTTTGGAGAGTGTCTTAGATATCATAAAAAGGCATAATTGACAATCAAAGGGAACCGATCATCCTGACACATTAATGAGAGCCTATTTTGAGCCACCGAAACCGCGACTCAGCGGGGCGAGAAGTTGTAGGAACCATCACGGAGCTGCTCCGCAGTGGCTTCCCGGCCCCCTCTCCTCCCTCCCCACTCGTGCCTCTTGAAGCCAGCAGAAGACCCACATCGCGGAGTTAACAGGGGCACGTACGTATGCACACCCCGTCCCTATGTACCCGTGTATCGGCGCAGGGCCTGAGCTGTGCCAGCAGAGACCTCCTCCCGCACATCCTGGCTGGGTACCGCTGCCCTGGCCCCGGCAGCATCCGTGCCGGAGGGCCTGGCGCGTCCTCCGCCTCTCTTCCCAAGAGCAAAGGGAGCCCGTGCCCAGCCCGGCAGTGCCGCTCCGAGCCTCGGCGGGTGCGAGGCGATGCAATTAATAGCCCAGCCTACTCTGCAGAGCTGTCGGGGTGTCGTTAAGGGGAGAGGGAAGGCGATGTCGTGTAGGTCTGCGGTGCGGGGAATTAGCACCTATGTGCAACTCGCTTCGTTCCCAATCGCTTTTTCGACTCGGGCTGTAAAATTAATGTTTGAGCAGATAGCTGTGAAAATAGGAGGCCGTATAAAGTAACTCGGGGCTTGGCAGGGGAATTCAGATGAGCTGTGTTTGGGAGATGCCGGGGTTTGATTTTCTCTCCCCTCTGCCTGTCGTCCACCAGCGTAGGCTGCAGGAGGTGGCACTGTCTGGGGGGCGATGGGGACCCTGTCCCCATCCTCTGAGCCCCCAGCTCCCTGGTGATGTTCTCATCTCACTGCTTATTTACTCACCTTGGTCTTTTTCCCCATCACTTCCATGCTGTCTGTTTATCCAGCTCTCCAGTGACTCAGTCCCTGCTTTATTCCCCATCTATCCTCCCTCGCCTCTCCCTTGCGAGCCAGGTTAGAGCGTTACCTATTTATATTCTTAACCTCTGCCTCTCTTGCCTCTGCCTCTTTAATCTGCGCATCAATCTTGTTTACAGCCTCCGTCACGCGGCCCCTCTCGCGCCCGTCACCGGCCAGCTCTCCGGGCCCGCGCCCCGCGTCCCCATCGCCTGCGCGCTCCGCCAGCGCAGTGCCCGCTCTCTCCCAAGCGATGCTCAGCGGCCTTTCCTCCGTGCAGCAGAGCGCGGTGGGACAGCGGTGTGGGAGGCGAAGGCACAGGACCTCAGCGTCCCACCCTGGGGACTTCTCACCCTGTTCTGGGGCTTAGCCTCTTAACAGAGAGGTTTTTCCCTGCACATCAGCATCGAGAAAGCGATGTGCAGGGGCACCCTGCTTTTCCCAAACTCCTTCATCCCTTCGCGCCAGGATGCTCGGGGCCCCGGCTGCAAGAGCATCAGCACCAAAGTCCCCGCTGGCTCGGGCTGGGATGTATGCCTGCCGTAAGTGACATTCAGCATCTGTATGGTGGCAGGCATGGCCCCTGCATCCCAGCACCCTGGGGAATTCGGGGGTGCCCATAGGCACCGCACAGCCCTTTGGAGGATTTAATGATCTCCTTCTATGCAATTAAGCACCACCTTGGCCGCTCGCCTTCGCCCAGTGGGGACCCATCGGTGGGGGGGACACGAGGGGCTGGAGAAATGTCCCTCCTGCTCCTCATCTCCTCACCAAAGCCATCAGCTGTGATGCCCACCTTGCCCTGGCACAAAGCCATGCTGCGAAATGCCAGCTCGCCCGCCGTGAAAATAAAGCCTGGGAGGGTTGCCTGGCCACGCTCAGCGTGGCCCTGCGTGCATTTTTTCCGTGCCTCTCCTTCCCCGAAGGGTGGGAATTTTCCTCTTGCTCGCTCCCGCCTCCGTCACGTCATTTTTGTGTGCTCGCCCCAGGGACTGGACCTCTTCCAGCCACGTGCTGTGGGCGCAGCCAAAAAAACCTGTGCACGTGCACTGAGCAAACCCCAGCCTGCCCCACGGGCTGCTACGTGAAATTTTGGGGGCTCATTATCTCCGAGAGCTCCCCCATACCCAATCCCCAACACCGTGCTGGGCACAGCACACCCTGAGGCTCCAAAAAAGCCTTTTTTTAGTAGAGAAATCCCCCGGCTCTTCCCTCCGAGCAGGGACATGGCAGTTAGGGTGACAACAAGAGGGCCCAGAGTCAGATCGCTGCCGGCGAAGGGGCTGTGCTGACCCTCGCAATGGGTTGGGGTCCCTGCACTCCTGCAGGGTGTCCCCAGATCCCGTGCAGGGCAAGAAGCCCTGCCCTTTGCAAGCTCTGTTACAGGTGTCAGGATCACACTGTGCCCCCTTGTAATGCTTTTCCCAGCTGAAACCCCCAGTTCGGTGCCAGTGCCTCAGTTTCCCTAAGCCGTCCGAGTGCCCCGGGGGAGGTCTCTGCTTCCCCCAAGGGCTAGTGAGCCCAGAGGCTAATTAACTAGTTAATTAAGTAATGAGCCCCACAGTCACAAAGTCGGCGTGGCTTTAGCTACAGCTGCTCCACCAGACTGCAAATTACTGGGAAATGGGGATTTTTGCATTCAGCTGCAACGCCGGCATTACCGATAATCAAGATGTACCCGTGATGGGGACGGGGTGCAGGCAGAGAGGGAATATAGTGATTACCGCGTAATTACAGTAACGAGGGGAGCGATGCTGCGAGGCGAGAGTGGGGCAGGACACGGGCACGTCAGCGGCTCGGTGGGACTGGAGGAAGGATTAGGAGGGGAAGGGGCAGTGTGAGCATCCTCAGCTGCGTTGGAGAGGATGAAAGCGGCGAGGACAGTTTGCACACGTATTCCCGTCCGAGTCGTTAAGGAAAAGGGGCTGTAGGAGGGCGGGGAGGAGAGAAGAAGCAAATCAGAGCTGAGCGTTATCCCTGAGCCTTGCCAGGCACGCTGTGAGGACGGGAAGAGAAACCACCGCGCGGGCTGCTAGGGGTGAGCTGCCCACGGGAGGAATTTCCTCGCAGCCACAGGCAGTTAATGGTTCAACTCGCACCGCCAAGCCTCAGAGCTGTATCTCTTTTAACTCCCTCAGTGTCCTGTTTAATACTGCCGTGTAAATTATTAATCCTGTGGTTTCTGCTCCGGGTTCCAGCGGTGGGGCATTCCCCAGCTTCACAGAGCACTTCGGAGGGGTTACATAAACTGTGCCATCCGGTCCTGGATTTGTTCAGCCTTTTCGGGTGTTATGGGCATCAGCGTCACTGCTGCGTCATCGATGCTGGCGGGAAGGGGCATCTTTACCCGGTCGCCCCACGCATCCCTTCTGCACCTCCTTGCCCACACCAGGGGTGAGGTCTGTCCTGAAATCTGTCTGTCTGAGTAGGCAATCCAACCCGCCTTTTGGGACCCCTCCTCTATCCAGACGTATTTTTTTTTATTTTTATTTTTTCTGGAAAACATTGGAAACAAGTCGGTATTGACGCTGGGGGACTTGCTGTCCCCGGTGGCTCGCCAGCTCCCATCAATCCCGTATTGTTGGGCTGGCACAGGGCGCGGGTTGTGCAGGCATCAGCGGCGCGGCCAAAATCCTGGCAGCAGGTCGGGGTGGCTCAGACTCACGCCTGGTGGCCCTTGGACGCTGGAGGACGAGTTCTCCTTTCCTGGCGTCACAGCCAGCACTGGGGACGAGCATCGCCGCGGCGGCACGGGGAGGGCTGACCATCAGCTGGACCACGCACCCCCAGCATGACGGGAGGTCCATGTGTGCCGGGCTCGCTTCAGCTGCTGCATGAGTCCCTTTGGAAACCAAACTCGTGGACAAATATAAAGCCACTGGTGCCAACCTGCGGCCTCGCATCCAAAAAAGCACAGCGAGAAGAGAAAGCCCGCTCGAGCACGAATCCCTCACCGCTCCCAGCCTGGGCTGGCCGCACTGCTGGACAACACCAAGGTGCACACAAGACCATCGGATCCGGCAGCCAGAGTCTGATTAAAGCCTCTAATTGAGGCCTCTTAACACGGCAGTCTTGCACGTTGAGTTGCGAGAAAACAGGGGGGAGGCCAAGGAAGGGGAGAGAAGTTTGATGGAGGGGAGCTGCAGCATCACAGCGGCTGGATGCCGCCCCAGCACCCCCAAAATGAGGGACGGGGACAGCATCACCATGCATGAGGACTGGCAGGGACGAGCCCTCCCCACAGCCGGGTCCAGGCAGAGCATCACCGCATCACCGCCCATTTCCATGGAAACCTGCCCGGGTGCTCCTCTAAGGAAACCACCGCCTTCCCCCTCACCTTCCTCCCTGCGTCCGTCTCTCTCCCTGCCAGCCCTTCCCCAAGCTCTTCTCCCCTCCCTTCCCTCTCCTTATCTCAGCCCCTCGCATCTCCCAGCCTTTGTGCCGCTGTCTGTCTCCACTCCAAACACTCCTTATCTCCCCCCCCCCACTCCAGCTCTGTTTACATCACTAAAACACTTGTCCAGGTCAAACACGTTTTCCTGATAAACACATTTCCATTGATCGCTGGGAAGAAAATCCTCCAGAGCAGCAGATTCTGTGCTCTGGGGATCGATAACAAAAATCTCTTTTACCCCAGCCCTCGCCATCCCAGCGAGCCACGGCCCGGGGGTGTGGAACCTGCAGGGGAATTTTTGGGGACCCAGAAAGAGAGCGGTGACCCCTTCCCACCCACCGCTGCCACCGCCTCTCGGTGGGGTCACCCTGGCCACCACTGAGCGGAGGTGACAAACTGCACCCCAGAGTCCACGCCTGCAACCCCTCGCATCCCGGCGAGGATGCTCGCTTCCCCAACGCCGCTGCTGGGTGCTGCAAACCAACGAAGTCCCCCACCCCTGGAGCCCCCCACCCAGCGCCGAGCCCTGCGGACGCAGGAGCAGCCCCCGGTGCGGCCAGCAGCCGCGGCGCAGGAGGTGGGCTCCTGTCACCCACTAATGCACCTGCGAGGGGGAAGCTCATGCGTTTCCACAGCGAGTGGTTTAGCTGTAAATCCACAATCGATAAAGAGAAATTTAAAGGGATTAAGCTTTCTGCTTCTGCTGCAAAGGAGATGCTCCCTGCCAGGGTCTCCCCTCCCAAACCGGGACATCAGGGCGAGAGGTGGCTGTGGGTACCCATGGGTACCACCACCACCTCCTGGGTACCTGCAGGGATGCCATGGCCAAAATTCACTCCAGAGGACTTTTTGTTTTTTATTTTTTTGTAATAAAACTGCTGAACGGCACATAACCTACTGTGCAAATCGATGCCTTGACCACAGGTTTGGCCGGCGGTTTACCTCGTCCGCAGCAAAGCACTAAAGGCGAGCCTGGGGGATTGCAGCCAAATGAGCTGTGCTGTTTGCATTGGCAAAAAAAAAGGAAATTAAAATAATAAAAGCTTAGCAAGAAACCAGCCCTGGTACTCTGTGCGGCCAGGCTGCCCCTGGACACTCCCAGAGCCCGGGACCGGGGGAGCCGGCACAGCGCAGCGCGGCAGAGCATCGGTAGTGAGAACGAATTCAAAGTTTCCACGAGGCTTTAATAAAGTCCTGCTGCAGAGGCTGTGAGGGCAACTGAGAGGAGGGGTGAACTTTTGTAATGATCGGGAACGGGCTGAAAGGCTGGGAAAAAGATGCAAGAGCCCTGCAGCCAAGGTGAGGCTCGTGGTTAGGCTGCGGGGGGGGAAATAGTGGTGTGTGGGAAAAATGAGGACCAAAACGATGTCTTGCGTTAAAGCAGCGGCACGTGGCTGGAAGCGGAAAGCAAAGCCAGTGACAGCGTGAGAAACCTTGGAGCAAAAATACCCGGGTCTAATGCACAGGTCTGAGCCCTTCCCAAAGGCACACCAACCCCACTGGTGTCCGTGGGCCAGAGGGGGCTCTGCCCCACTCCCCCCACCTGGCTGCAAGCCCGCAGTGCCGCCGAACCCCTGCCCTGCTGGGATGGCTTTTTTAATTGGATTGTGACAAACATTTAATACCTAATAGAGCTCACACCAGCACAGTTAATTAAGGATGTGACTAATCCAATTCACTGGTGGGAGCGCGGGAGGAGATGAGCGGGAGTGAGCGTGTGCATGGGGGGGCAGAGGAGGGGAGGGAGCCGGATGGGGGAAAATCAGCTCAACTGCTATTGCTGTTCCTTTTGTTTTGTGTGAGCGCATAAATGATGAAGAAGGGCTTTTCTTTTCCTGTCTTTAACTCCCCCCCTTCCTCTTGGGCGAAAGCCGAACACCGCGGGCTCCACGTGAGCGTCCCTGCTCTGGGTGGGCTGCGAGACCCCAGAGCATCCCCTCGCGCATGGCAGCGAGCGCCTCGCGCCGGGGCACGTAGTGCCGGCTGTGCCAGCTGTGCCAACATCTGTATGCCGGTCACTCCCCGTCCCCCCGGAGTTTATAAATAAAACAAGCAGAGTTATTTTGGCCCTGTGGACAGGGCTGTCTCCCGCAGCACAGAGCTGCTCTTTCTCCGACCCGAGTTCATTGTTATTCCCCAGCTGAGAACAGGGCGCGGATTGAGCGAGGTCCCCATCTGCGGCGGGCAGCCGGAGAGAGACTCTCTTCATATTAGTGCCTAATGCAATAAATAGCGCTTTTCAGTGAAGCTGAGAGGGAAACAAAAGCCTGGAGCAGGGAAGAGAGAGCAGCAAGGCTGGGGAGGGATGGGGCAGGAGCGGGAGGAGGAGAGCGAGGGGAGGGAAAGGGGGAGAAGAAATGAAGCAGGAGGCTGTGAAGCTTCGTGGCCCAGCTTTGGGCCATCCACTGGGTCCAGCTTCCCCATCTGCTTGACCAGGGAGATCAAGCATCCCTGGGCACGCCGGTCAAGGCTGGCCAAACCAGGCAATGCTTATCCCGAGCGGGACACCGATCCCCATCCCTCCCTCCAGCAGCATTGCCTCGAGCATCCGCGAAGCCACCTGTTTGCACGTAGGCGCCCAGACGTTGGGCTCACCAAGCCCGCGCAGGAGGCAGCAGAGTGACTGCGTGGCAGGGAGCAGGACCAGCCGGTCGCCTGCGGGGATGCAGCCGCAGCGACGGAGCATCCTGCACCGCGGGGACCCCTCCTGCACTGCCTCGTGCCTGCCTGGGGACACGAACCAGTCCTGCTGGGGACACGAATCGGTCCTGGTGGGGACACGAACCGGTTCTGATGGGGACACCACGTTCCTACCCTGGCTTTGCCCTCCAGCTGGAGCCAGCACTGCCGGGTACCAGGGATGCTGGCTGTGCCACCCGCTGTGCCGCCTAGACGGCCGTATCTCCTCGCCACCCACCCGGCAGGGAAGCGCGCCGCGTGCTAATTGCCGTCCCCCTGCCATTAGTCTTCATTAACGCAAAGCTAACAGAAGGAAACGGCGCTTTTGCAAGGCGACAAGCGGCCGGATTCGCACCCGATTTGCTGCCTCCGTGCCCTGATGGGGCCGGGATGCTGTCGCACACACGCACGGGGACTCTCCCAGCCTCCTCCTGCGCAGGGATGCTGCATCCCCAGGCAGCACCGGAGATGCTGCCCGTGAGTGCGGAGCCACCAAAACCGCATCCGCTGTCCTGGTTTAGCTGCCGGGAGGGGTGCGCATCGGTAATTAATGAGGAATTACACGGAGGTCTCATCCCTTTTGTGGCCGGGAGTCCCCTGAGGCTCTCCCGCCCTGTCCCCCTTGTAGGAAATAATTACATCCGTTAAAATTATTTACCCAATGAAGCAATTCCTTGAGTGCTATCTGGGAAATGTTTGTCTGGTTTACTCTGTTGCTAGTGCTACGTGATAGATTAGCTGGGTAATTAAAGGTAAGTTTAATGCTCGTGCTTTGCAATGGGATTTTCTTGGACGTTTCGGGGCGGGGGGGTCCCATTAGCGCCAGCTCGAGCGTTTCCCCCAGGAGCCCCCGCTGCGCCCGAAGGGAAAACAGCCCAATCGATCCCAATCAATCTGCATTTAATTACCAGCCAAGAGCCCCAGCCAGCTAATTTGGAGGCAACCAGCCTCCGGCGCAGGGGCTGTGCTTCTGCTCAGAGATGCGCTTTAGGAATCAAGCGTATTTTCAGAGATTTCTGCTGATTAACATGATTTCAGCTGAAATAAAGGGAAAAGGTTCACTGCGCAACTTTTCCATTTTGGAAAGGATGTCTTGGGACTGAAATGGGTTGGAAACAAGGATGCAAGGGGGTTTGCACGGCCCAGGGCATCCCCGCCCCTCTTGCTAGCCCACCCATCCTGCACCATCCCCTGCTCAGCACATCTGGCCCTGTTCAGATGCGTCCCCATCGACTCGGCAGGTGGGACATCGCCAAAGGACGTTTCCACACTTGAAGGTCCAGGCACAGCACTTCCCCAGAGCGGAGCTAATCCTGAGGTCTCCTTTGTGGATGAGCACAGGATCTGTGCACGCTCCTGGAGGCAGGAGCCTCGGAGAGCACACATCACCTCTGCTGTCCTTTCTGCTGAGGGTTTTTGGGGGTCTGGGACCCCTTATGCCCCCCAGCTGCCCACGGGGAGCATGGGGGGAGCATTTAGTGATGTCCTCATGGTGTCCACCACACCAGCAAACCCAGCAACAACCACACGTGTGGAATCAAAACGACCACTGAGCACTGCCAGGCGCACACATGAAGAAGACCAAAACCCAGCTGAAGAGCAAGGGTGTTTCTAGAAACCTTCCCCCAAGCCTTAGCAAGAGCCTGAACATGGCCACAGCACCGCAAGACCCGCAGGGCCTTGGTTCTGCTCATCACCCAACAGCAGTCAGTGCCGCTTGGACCTACCAATAACGGGAGACACCTGATCTGGTCCCCCTGGGATGCTGACCATGAGGGTCACCAGCGCTGGGAAGCCACCAGAGCCAGGGCCAGAGCTGGGACAGCTGAGCCGATGGCCCAGCCATCCCACTGCAGGGACGGGTACCCGGCCTGGCTGTGCCTCCATCCCCTGCCTGGTTTTCGGAAGCAGGGCAGCTCCCGACTTCGCTCCCGCACCTCCAGCCCTGCGATTTTCGGCTCCCCCCGCAGACGCGTCGCTGGAGAGGATCATCGGCGCTCATGGAAACGCGAGGCTTTGACACTGCGAAGCGACAAGGAGCAAAGCAGGGGGGGAATCAAACAATCACCTGGGGCTCATCAGGAAGCTGCCGCAAGACATCGCGAGGGGTAATTATAAAGGTAAAGTGAAGGAGTTTGAAATCAAGCTCCGAGATGAGCATAAGGAGACAGGGGGCTTGGGAGAGGCAGGAGGGTGGTGCAGCCCTGTGCCTGGGCATGGCTCTGCCCCTGTCCCCTGCAGCCAGGCCAGGACCGAGGGAGGAGAAGACAAGAAGAGGAGAGGAGGACCATGCCTCTGAACCCGGAGCCCATTGCTTGGGAAGACTTGGATGGAGCTGCATGGGGACCTGTTCTGTCCCACAGAGGCCTCCGAGAGGTCTAAAGCACCCCGTTAAGAGCCCCGCTGAGACCAGAGAGGTCCTGGCAGAGATGGTTTGGCAAATAAAGGTTTGCCTTTGGATGATGTTTGCTCTGAGAACTCTCTGAGCCAGTCTGAAGACCAGGAGGCTCCAGCAGGAACATGGCCACACCGTCGTTTCTGCTTTGGGCTCAGGGATGTGTTCTGTGCCCCAGGGCCCCCTCTCCTCCAGTCTGGAGCCAGACACCGGGTGTCCTCATGACCCCGCTCTCCTGCCTGCCATGCCAAGGACGGAGATTCAGTCAACGGCAAGTTGGGCTGCTCGCATGGAGAGCTGAGGAGCTTGCCCAGGAATGGGAAGAGCATCTGCAATGCAGGAGAGGGAAGTGCTGGTGCTTCACAGATCCATTCAAGCGGAAAAGTTTCCATCTGGATGTCCACTTCTTGTCTCCCATGGCTCGTGTCCCAATAGGTCACAGCCTGGCATCCCAGCTCCCTGTGCAGGTCACAGAATCACAAATGGCTGAGGTTGGTAGGGACCTCTGGAGGCCATCTGGTCCAACCCCTTCTCAAGCAGGGCCACCTAGAGCAAGTTGCCCAGGACCATGACCAGAAGGCTTTTGAGTATCTCCAAGAATGGAGACACCCCAGCCTCTCTGGGCAGCCTGTGCCAGCACTCCGTCACCCTCAGGGTGACTCTTAGATGCTCCTGTCCCTCCATAACCTCGGTGGTCCTTGCTGGACTCTCCAGTAGCTCCATGTCTCTTGTCTTGGGGAGCCCAGAACTGGACCCAGCGTTCCAGGTGTGGCCTTGCCAGTGCTGAGTAGAGGGGAAGGGTCACCTCCTGGACCTGCTGGTAACACCGACGCAGCCCAGGACACCATTCACCTGCTTTGTAGCAAGGGCACATCGCTGGCTCTTGCTCATTGTGGTGTCCACCAAGAGCCCCAGGCCCAGTTCTCGATATGATGTCTCGCAGGCAGCACTAAGCCAGCTGCAGCTCCAGCCACCCGTCCCGGGGCTGGGTTAGTCCAACCACTCCAAACTTTGGCTTGACTTCAGAGAATACCACAATAAGCCAATTTGTGCAACTAAGCCAAAGCTACCCGTTGAGGGCTTCCTTGTCCCAAGCAGCTACCCTTCGGGTGGAGGAGCCGATGAGCCCTCCAGCATAGACCTGCACAGCCCAAACCCTTGGTGATGCCTTGTGGTCTGTGGTCAGACACGGGGATGATGGTGCTGGCGTTCCTGCTGGTGTTAAAACAGATGCTTTTGGTACAGGCAGCACTACCAGGTCTCCAGCGTGGACGCAGCAGGGCTCTGCCACCGGGAAGGGGCCCAACAGGGAACCACAGCCTCCTCCCCTTCCTTCTTTTTTCTGTTTTTTTTCCCATCCATGTTTATTCCCCGGTGTCTCAGCCCACGTCGCCCCGGGAGGAAGGGTTGTAACACCCCATAGCAGGGCTGGGAGGATCTGACCAGCCCTGGGCTTTGCCCTCGCGGTGGTTTTAATGCTGCTGTGGATGCAGGATGTGTGACCGAGACCCTGCGCAGCCCCTGTCCGCCCGTGCCACGCCAATGGGGACGGCGAGAGGCAGCATCTAACGACATTGACATTTCATTGCTCATTACAGACACAATTAAAAGCGGCGAGGATTATAAGCGACTGCCACACCAAGTCACCGCGCTGCCGGCTTTATCCCTTCTGCTTGGGCAGCTCCATCAATGAATCGACTGCTTCCACCACCCCGTTTATGGCTCCTGTGTTTGTTTACATAACATGTTCCAACATCCACTTTCCACCCCGCACGCTTGTTCTCTCTAATGAGCATTTTCTCGGCTTTCATTGCATTCGCCACGCGCCCCGGCAAGACGGCCGGGGGCAGCGAGGCTGTGAAGCCGCAGGAGCCCCCGGCACCGCTGCCTCCCCCTGCCCGCCCCCGCGCTGCCCCACGCGAGGTGGGGCAGCCAGCAGGGCTGTTCCCGACCGGCACGCAGACCTCGCTCGCAGCCCTGCCGCAAGGAGACGTTCGGTCACCGGCGCCTCGCTGGGAAGCATTCCCCAGCGGGCTCAGCCTGCTCCTCCTCCTCCTCCTCCTCCTCCCAGGGGAGATGCTTTCTGCCAGGAGCTCTAACAGGTACCTGCTAACGGAGCGCGCCTAATTAATCCGTGCCTCGAAACACCCGCACCTCCCCTTTCTCCGGCTGCTCGGCCACCCCTCCGTTTAGCGGTAACCTCGCCAAACAAGCGCTCCGCTCCCTGGCCCCCAAGCCGCAGCTCAGCGGAGGCTCGGCGAGGATCCTCCAGCCCCAAGCTCTCCTCTGGCCCTTGCAGGGCAGCCCCGAGGGGCGGCCGACCTGGGGAAAGGCACGGTGGAGGAGGAGGGAGATGGAGGAAAAAGGCCTCTGAGATTCGGCGCGTGGTGCCAGCAGGGCCGTTCCCCCTGTTTTGTTTTCTCCAGCTCCCCGAGACGATAGGGCTGTCGTTTAAACCCTCTGGGTTTCAGTCGGAGCGCTACAAAACCTGCCCCAAACCCCCAGCTTTTAACCCCAAAACGCAGCCACACGCCGGTTGCCTCCATGCAGCTTCCCTCAAGGTATTCCCGAGCAAGCAAGAGAGGAGGCAAAATCACGTTCAAACTTTGAGTGGCGAATTTAACCAGAAAGCCGGGGGTGAGGCAGCTCCCGCTGCTCGGCAGAGCCTGGGTGGTCTTGGCGGCAGCGAGCAGCCTCCGCGGGAGGCCGGCAGCTGCGTGTGCCGGGGCTGCTTCCAGCCTGCCTGGAGTTACGGCTGCTGCTCCCGAGGGGACGCCGGCACAGCCCCGCCGGAGCTGGGGCACGGCGGTGCCCGGGCGTGCGCTGCGGGCTCTGGGCTGCGCTCGGCCCTGTGGAAAAGGGGAGCCACGGGCGGTGGGGAGAGAAGGAGAGAAAAAGCACGAAGGGGGAGCGGGGAGGTGCGGACAGGGCCCCCAGCGCTGCCTGCGAGTACGCAGTGAGATGCACCCCGAGCTGTCTCCTCTCGCCGTATGACGCAGGTGCCAAGAGCCAAATTTCTTTAACCTCATTCCAGCAAGAAAAGGAACTTGCAGAAAGTGCAGGCAGCTTTCACCCCCCCACCCATTACCCCCCGAAAGCACACCGCTTCCCCCGCACAGCCCCTGCGGCC
>VXAL01012337.1:107279-230938 GCA_013399475.1 Chauna torquata
TCTTCCTGCTCGCCCCTCTTCTCCCCTCTCTCCCCGCTCCGGGCTCTCCCAGCACGCAGCCACCTAGTGGGCAGAAGCGGGAGGAAAATCCCGCCCGAAAACCCAGGCGGCACTGCTGCTGCTGCTGCTGCTGCTGCTGCTGCTGCTGCTGCATCGCCGCCCCCCGCCGGCCCTGCTGCAAGGCGGCTGCCCCCAGGGATGCAGCGCGGCGAGGATGGAAGGAGCGACTGGGAGAGGGGCAGCGCCGCGAGATGGGAGGGGGTGCAAAGAAAAAGTAAGAGACGCAATGAAGGAGCCCGCCGAGTCTGGCTGGGCTGGTAACGCAAACCGGCGGGCAACCCCGCGTTACAGGGCAACCCAAAGGTCTTGCTGTCCCTCCAAGGGTTAATGGTGGTGGAAACAGCCACTGGCTTGTGGGGGGCTTCCTGCCCTGCTGGACCACAGAGTTGCAGAACCGTAGAATGATTTGGGTTACAAGGGACCTTAAAGACTGTCTAGTTCCAACCCCTCTAGATCCTTCCAACCCAACACCTCCCACCAGACCAGGCTGCCCAGGGCCCCATCCAGCCTGGCCTTCAGCACCTCCAGGGCTGGGGCATCCACAGCTTCCCTGGGTAGCCTGTGCCAGGGCCTCACCACCCTCTGAGTGAAGAACTTCTTCCTTACATCTCATCTAAATCCACCCTCTTACAGTTTAAAGCCGTCACCCCTTGTCCTACCACTCCGCTCCTCAGTAGAGTCCCTCCCCATCCTCCCTGCAGGCCCCCTTTAGCTGCTGGCTACCACCAGCTGCTGCAGCTGGGGCTCTGGGTACCAAATCCGCACATCGCTGCGTGGCCAGGGGAGCGGAGCCACTTGGGCAGGAGAGGGCAGCCGCAACGGGGTGCTGAGGAGCTCCTTCTCTCTGATCCCCCTTTGAGAGTCACGGCCAGCTCCCTTTTCAAGCAGGAAGGAGACAGAGAGCGGTGTTGGCATCGTGCATTGCCTCAAACCAGCTGCCAGACCTTGGGGAAGTGGAAGGATAAATGGCCAAGCTGGCACTAGGGATTTTTCCACCTGTCCTTGCTTAACTTGGTTAAAAAGCCCCGAGTTCAGCAGTTCCTACTGCTCCTGTAGAGCCATGCACTGGCGTCACCAGGAACACGGGAAACAAGCCTGAGTCCCCGGTGGCCGCTTCCTCAAATACGGCCAGGAGAACTTTTCAATTGAATTCTCTCTTTGCGGGTTCAGAGCTATTTGTGAATTCCTCACAAATCCACCCAATTACCATCACTCAGCCAAAAAAAATGCAGGAAAGATGCTGAAGAGATTGTAATGCTGCATTTTAACATATTCAGAGCGCTCTGATTCCTTTTGACTTCAGAACTTAGCTGAATATTCAAAGCAATGAGCCTCCCAAAACCTTTGGCTTGATGAGGAGCGGTGTTGCTGTTGGTTGATGACTTTTTTTCCAGCTAAGCTGGGGAACCGAAGCTGGAAAGAGCAAGTCAACCTGATTAAGCACACGAGTTTAGACACAGCTTCCACAGGTGGCTGCGGCGCGTTCCCAGCAAGCTGCTCCACCACGGAGCGAAACCCGCGGCCCCGAGTGGGGCAGCGATCTTCGACAGCGTCAGAAACCAGAAGCGGATCAACCCCCTCCTCGCCGCCCAAAGACTTCTACCTCCAAAAGGTTTCCCCAGCCGCGCTGAGCAGCACGACATCCCAACGCGTTCTGCTTCGCCTTTCGCTGGGGAAGGCGTATCGATTCCTAGCGGCCTCTTTGAAAGGGCAGCCACCAGATTTGGCCTTTGCCCTCCTCATAATGCAGAAGCCCAAACCCGAATTTGAAATGAGCTGTTCCAGCTGAAAGATAACTCGCTCTTTGGTTTTACAGATGTTCCGGCGGGACAAAAAATATATGACCCTTGGACCACTCTGATGGGAAAGAAGCCACACTCGAGCAGCAGATGGACATAGCTGGCTGGCAGCACCCAGCACCACGGGACAGCAGAAGGATCCTGCCTGGGGTCCTGTGGTGCCGGCGGGTCCCTGGAGCAGAGCGAGGAAATCCCGCTGGGGTGCCGCGCATCAGCATCCTCCCAGGAAGGCGAAGCCACCCAGCGGGCTGCACCCCTGCCCTGGCAGCACCCATGGGCGGGCCGGGGGCCGTGGGGACGCTCGGGGCCAGGGGGACTGGTGGTCCCCAGGACCTGGCAGCGCACGGGGCTGCGGGTAAGGACAGGGAGCGAGCAGGAGTGATCTTTAAAAGGTTCGACTGCAATCCCGAAAGCAATAAACCCGGATCTTTAAGTCCATCTAATACCCGGCCACCAAACCCCAAAAGACCCGCTCCCGTGCAGCAGCTGAGCGAAGGCGAGTGCTGCCAGGTGGGCGCGGAGCTAAGCAAAGCCGACCTGCAGCCCGGGGCCGGCGGAGGGGCCAGCACCAGAGCTGCAAGCAGCGGCTGGGGCTGGGGGTCTCCGTGTTTGACCTGCCTGGGGAGGAGCGGGGGGAGTTTTGTTTGCCTTTTTTTGGTGGCACCTGCAGTTCATCCGACATTTCGTGTGAATATAAATATTATTGCACGGCATCACCGCGCGTTCACGCTGCTCCGGCAGGTGGGACGCAGCTGAAACCGCCTTATATATCCGCTTATTACGAGCGGATAGCTTTCTGAAAGCATCCAATAAAGCGGTGTTTATAGATCACAGGCAGCACACGAGAAACCAAATGGATTTTTCATTTTGCGTTTGAAGGAAACGACCCAGCGTTGCTGCTGACAGCACGGACACCTGTTGCTCTTTGGGAGAGGTGGCTTCGTGGGAAGAAAATGAAAATAAATAATAATTAATAATAATAATAAAAACAAACAAACAAAAAGGATCCAAACAGGATCAGGCTTTGGAGAAATGCCAGCGGGTGGAAGTGCTCTCCGCCGGGACGTGGGCTCCTGCTGCTCTCAGCACAGCCGCTTCGACTTTGTGGACGTGTCGCCCCATCTCTGCCATTTCAGCCCCAGGTGGTGTCTGTGGGGGTGCTGCTTCCTGCCCGCAACACCTCCCAGAGTGGCAGCCCCCGGGGGCGGGGAGCGCCCGTGCCCCCCCGTGGGGTGCGTGACAGGGGCTGGTCGCCCGCAGCTGAGCGGGCAGCGATTTTGCTGCTGCTCCCCAGCACCATCAGCAAACAGCTGGATCCCGAGCGCAGCAAAGCAGCTCGGATGGAGGAGGCGAGCGGGTAGCGCGGCAGCGACTGCCCCTGTGGCGGGGGCTTCACCCTGCAGCCTCCAAACGCTGCAAATTTGGAAAGCAAATGGTGCTGGACCCAGACCCGGTGTTGCGTTGAGCATTTCCTCCGCTGGCAAAATACAGCCCGGCCTCTTGGGTGTGATGCTGCAGTGCACGGCCACGGTGTCCAGGCTCGCCCTGGGGATGCAGCTGTGGGAAAACCTGCAGCTTGCAGCACAGAGAGAGGGAAAACCTAATGGCTGCAGCAGGAAAAAAGTGATTTCCCAGCGCTCTGATGGCAGCAAAGCTCCCCTTGCTCCCATGGTCAATGGCAGAGACCTCTCACCTCCTCTGTGGCTTTCAGGGACGAGGTTGGTGACGTTTCTGCAGGGGCAGATGGAGGCCGTGCCTCCAGCCACCCAACCTCCTGTTTGGTCCTTCTCCCTGCCTAGCCTTCGTGCTGTCCCAGGTAAGCGACGCTGATGTTAACACTTCATCATCATTACAGCGGCGTCGCTGCCGCGAGCCCTTGATTTCTCATCAGTCCACGCTGAAAGCACCTCCATCACCGGGATAAATCACTCCTGAAAGAGGGGGCAAGAGGCTCGGCGGTGATGACCCCAGCCCTCGGGGGAGAAGCAGGTTTAATGTCGGGATCGTCGCTTGCTCAGCCCCAGATGGCACCGAGAAGACAGCAGCAGCCCAGCCTGATGCAGGGGCTCACGGGAGCAGGCAGCACAGAGCTTTCCTTCTGCATGGGCGTTTTGGTGCCTCTTTGATTTAAATAAGTCTGGGCGAGCAGGACTGTGTATTCCCAAATGAGCATCGCTGGCCGCAGTGCTCTCAGTGCCTGGATAAGCCTGGGATGATGTAAAGCAAGGACACATGAGCTTTTTCCCCATCATGTCTGGAAAGCTGTATTTTTGGATAATTTCCTCTTTGCCAACCTTTTGTTTCATGGCCTTTCCAAAACCTCCTTCCTAGAAAAACCTCCTTTCCCCAAATCCCCCCCGCCTGCCCGGGCGCCCACACCACAGCCCAGCCAGCGCTGCCGAAACCGATAGCTTCGCATCAGCGTAACGAGAGGCTTCGTAGGCTTGCAGACAGACAAATAGCTCTGTAAACAGCTACAGGAAAAACAGGCATCCGAGGGACGTTGTTACAAGGACCACACTGAACACAGGGATTTTAAAGCATGATTTTTACGGCAAACAAGCCCGACACGCTCGCGGCGCGGGTGCTCGTCGCTCGCTGTTCAACGCGCGCTTCGCCAAGCCTTGGGGGCACCGGCTGAGGGCGGCTTGGTCGTTTTGTGCACGGCGGTGGTTCAGTGGCACGGAAAGTGGGGGGGCATCAGCCCCGGGGTGGGGGGACCCTTGCCCGCAGCTGCCTTCTGCATCTCCATCCCCTCCTCATCCAGGGGCAGAGGGGAGTGCAGGTGGGCTCTGCAGCATCCCTGGGATGCAGCGGCGTGCGACAGGTTCCCGGGGTTTTTTTTGAATGCAAAATGCCCTTCGGTGCTGCTGTTACCGAGACAACTCACTCAGATGTTACAGCGCGTTAAGGAGTGTATTAAAGCAATTAAAATCCACATTCAGGTTTAATATCTGGCACTAAAATGGGACTCCAGCAGCCCTGGGTGCTGTGGGGAGGAGGGCTCTGGCAGCAGCCGGTGGCTCTGGGGACAGAGGTGGCTGCAGTGGGGCTCGCCCCACGGCCACATCACCCGGAGCCATACAACAGCCCCTGCCTCCCCACGGCTGCCTGATGGACAAGAGGAAGGACGGGTCCTTAACCCCAGTTTTGTTCTGCCGGATGAGGTCGTCCCATCCCACCTCGGCCGGCAGGCTGGCCGCATCCTGGCGCTTCACCTGCCACCCCAGGTTGCTCGTGCAGAGCCGCTTTCCTGCAGGAACCGCCACACACCTGGGGTTTGTGTGCCCATTTTACAGATGGGTAAAACTGAGCCTTGGCAGGGCCATCAGTTGGGATCACCCAGCTCAGCTGGGTTATTAAAGAGCCTGCAGGTGGTTTGTGGTGGTCCTGCAAACCCAGCCCATTTGTCATCATTCAGCTCTGTTCCTTGGGTGGGAACTCAACAGCAACGGGAGTTGACCCAAACCTGCGTATTGTGGATGCTGCAGGAGGGTTTCCGTGCACTGTTACCCCTGCAGCTCCGTCCCTGACTGCCAGCCCGGC
Source organism: Chauna torquata (assembly GCA_013399475.1). NCBI lineage: Eukaryota > Metazoa > Chordata > Aves > Anseriformes > Anhimidae > Chauna > Chauna torquata. The sequence goes on from VXAL01012337.1 coordinate 112,685, forward strand.
CAGGCACCGCTGCTCAGCCACCTGCTTGATGTTTCCAGCACTACAACATCTTCACCAGCAGACAAGGGCTGGGGGCTCTCCGGGTCCCACCAAGCCAGGGCACAGAGTGGGACTTGTTCTGCGAGGAAGCAGCACGCAGGTACCGGCGTTTCCATCACCGGTCTGCGCACAGGTTATTAGGAAAAAAGATGATAAATAAAGATAAATGGAGGAAAGCAGAACATGCTGGCAACCCTTCTCCATCATTCCTTTTTTTTCCCCTAAGTAGACCAAATTATGACCTGAAATCACTGAATACATATTTTATTATGTGGATAATTTAAAGGACGAGGGTGAGAGAGAATTCGTAAGGCACAATCATGCCAGAAGACAGAGTCACCATTCATCTCCTCTGGGGAAAAAAAGAACAGGAGAAAAGGAATTGAGGGGGGGAAGAGGTCATAACCGACACTGCCCACTCCTGGGTACCAGAAACCTCATGGTTGACTAACGTGCATCATTCTCCCGCTCCTCTGTGAGCACCGTTTTGGTGTACTTGCAATTCCTGAATAATTTCTGAGCCCCGGTGCCCCCCAGCCCCACGGCCCCTGCTCGCCCTCGCCAGAGCCGTGCTCTCGCGGTCTGCTGGGCTTTGGCTCAGCTTCACCCGTCCGGCGGCAGCTAGAGCGTGATGCTCTCGTGACTTTGAGGGGTCGCCCCGCTCCGCTGCCACTCTGCCCTCCCCGCAGATCGATAGTGGCTTCGGGATGTTTTTCGGTCGGCACGGGACCAGGAAGAGATGCTGGATTTGTGATTTAATAATAATAATAACCCGCGGGATTTCCAGGCCCCCCGATAGTAGCCCCGTCCCCTGGGGGACACAGGACCTGATTTCGCAGGGTGCACCCACCCCAGAGCCCCTGGGAAAGCTGAGCAGATCAGGGGAAGGTCTGAGAGATGCCGAGACGGCGGTGACCCACACTCAAACCAAAGGGCTGAATTCTGGCTGCAGTGAGTGTCTGTAAATAACATCCCGCATTTCCAGACCGTCTTGAATGGGACTTGGTCTTCAGTGGCGGCAAAGGCAGCTATCAGGTTGAAGATTGTTGGGATTAAAAAATATATGTATATAACAAATGTGTATTTTTATGGGTAACTGAACTCTGGTGCTGGGGTCTGGGGGTGAGGGCTCGTCCCGGAGGCAGCACCCCAGCACGTGGCCCCAGCCTGGGACACCAGGGATGGGGCAGGAGGAACAGGGCATCCCCCCTGCTCCGGGACGCAGCCCCAGCTGCAGCCTCTGGTTTTCCCTCTTAAACACCTGAATTGGGTGGTGGGGATTCTGACAAGTCGGATGAGGAGTGGTCCCTGAAAGATGTAAAGGAGGGGTACTTCTGTGAAAAATGAACCCCAAAACCTGTTCCTCCATAGGGATGCTCCTGCTGGAGCACTCCCCAGGCACAGGAGCATCCCTGGGTCCAGCCCTGCTGTGGCGTTTGGCCAAAGGGGGTACCCCAGCCCCAAGGGTGCCCGCTGGCCTCGGCGGACACCAAATGTGCTCTTTCCCTGCGCATCAGGATTCCCACGCCTGTCCCAGCAAGGCTCCATCTGTTTCGAGGGGCTGTGAGCAAGGGGCACGGCGCTGGAGGGACGAGCTGGCGCAGGGCAGCATCACCTCGGGCCACCGGCTCGTGGCATGGGGGGACATGCGAGCAAGCGGAGCCGCTTGCAAGCTGCCAGCCCGCTTTTTGTAAAAGACTTTACCTTTATAGCAATCCCCACAAAAATAACCCAGCGCACAGCACGCAGGAAAGAAACTACCCAAGGCCCCCCCGGCTGCATGGGCGCATCCAGTTTGGGATTCGCGTTGAGCTTGCGCTGCTGGCTTGGTTTCAGCTGTCACATGCTATTATTCATGCCTGCTAAGGATGGCCTTTACGTTCTTCCTATTTTGAAAGTCTCCAAATTATTTTCCTTGGCTGCCTGGAAGGATTTCAGAGGCGAAGCGACAGCGTGCTCCCCAGCCCTCTCTGCTGTCCAGCAGCAGCCGACACCAGCCCTGAGCACAGGGAGGGGGCTGAGGCTGGAGGTGCTCGTGCCCCTCTGCTACCGCACAAGTCTGCACTGAATCCGCATCACTCCCTCCCCAAAAGGATTCTTCCCGCTGCTCGATTTTATAGGACAAATTCTCATCCTGCCTGCGCTGAGTAGCGATGGCGAATCAGCACCCAGACCTAGATTTAAGGGGGGTGAAAGTTAAACTAGAAAGATTTAAAACCACTGCTTTTGGCAAAGCCTGCTCAATTCAAATGGCTTGTTAACGTGGAGTAGGGGAGGAAGGCTTGCTTTAACCCAGCCAACCATTTTATTTCATTAACGAAGACGCTGAAGACATGGAACAAATACCCTAGTATTGCCTTGTTGAACTGAGAGAAGGTTGACACGATCCACAATTCAAGAACACACACTCTGAAAGCAGAACTACGCAAAGCGCTTGGTGACGATCACCAGAAGGCGGTGGGGATGAGGTCTACAACTGCTTCTCCGAAAGAGGAAGAGATGTGGGCTCTGGCCCTGTGCCATGGGTCCTGTTACACCATAGCTTCCCGTGGTCTTTAGCACACCTCCCAGCGAGCCAAAACCCTCGGCTCCTCGAGTTACGGTGGGTGCCAGCCCCCTGCCTCCTACAGATGCTCCGTAAGGAGCCTACATCCACGACTAGTTGCAGCACGCGGCCTTGAGATGAAGGGAAACACCTCTCGGAGAGCAAGGGGGGAGGATTTTGTGAGCTTGGCTCAGAGGAAAGTGGCACCGTGCTGCCCGGGATGGGCGGCAGGAGCTCGGGGACCACACGGCACCACGCGCTGCCCGTGCCACACAAGCCAGCAGAGCCGGACAGCGGGAAGAAGCCTTCAGGGGCGGCGGTGGGATGCCAGCCCCTCTGCTGGTGCAACGGCCCTTGCAGACGCTGCGGCTCACACGTTGATTTCTTCCAGCCAAAGGCCGTGGTGCTGCTGCACCTCTGACTGCTGCCTGCTGGCCTCCGAAAAGGAGAAAGGAAAGAGGACTTCTGAGCAAGGAAGGAATTGGATTTGCCTTTCCAATTATCTGCTGGTGTCCTTGTGACCTTCCATAGTTCAACAAAATTACTCTAAACAAACAAAGATCCAGCACGCGGGTCGAACACTGGCATTAGCAGCCCGCCTGCACTCACTGCTGAAGAGCCCTGACATATTGATATTACCCCTTGACCATCACTTTCGATTCCCTCCAGCTATGAACTTCTTTCTAGCACTGAAGCATGTTCCTCCTACTCTTCTATTAAATGCTTTAAAATTAATTAAAGAGGCTGGCTTGCTGTGTGGGATTTCAAATTCCCTTTCTCAAAGAAAAACCTTCCTCACCCATCACGTCTCCCAGGGACAGAGGCGCTGGAGGCAAAACCTGTTCTGGGGCAGCCACCAGCCACAGGCTTTGTAACCTCGGTCTTTCAAAGCAAGAAGTAGAGAATAAGGACTGTAAGTGCCCACCACCTGCAATCAGCTTCTGCAATGAGAGCTGTTAAGCACTGGAACAAGTTCCCCAGAGACACCCGTGAATCTCTGTCCTGGCTCGGTCAAGCTTTGGAGCATCTCCAAACCCTGGAGCAACCTCACCCAAGTTCGAAGCAAGCCCTGCTCTGAGCAGGGGCTGGTGCGGAGACCTCCGGAGGTGCCTCCTGAACTCACTCACTCCGCGATCCTAAAGAAGGCTGAAAACCTCATCGGGGCCGTTCGCTGAGGAGGCAGGAGGGCCTGTGAAAGGCCACCCCGCGCTGAAGGAACACGGCATGGCTCCAGGACACCAGGCACGTGAATGGAACAACTCACCGGCCATCAGCCACTGGCCCTGGGGGTGGCTTCTTCTCGAAGCAGTAGATGAGACCTTCTGCAGGTCTTCGCCAGCATTGTCTGGAAGGGACGTAACATCGTCTCTCTCACAGGTGGCACAGCTGGAAGGATGTCGCAGACCTGGTCGGTCCCTCCACGTGGGTCGCTCTTCGGCGTCAGCTCTTCTCTGGGCAAGTGCTACGCACACAGCAAACCAACGGCTCTCGGAGAGCAAAGGCTCTTCCAGCCCCTGCTCGTACAGAGGACACGTGGCGACAACTAATTCAAAAGAAATTTAACCAAATGCTGTTACAAGATTATAGTAAGTAATTATATGCAACTTAATATACATCAACAGCAGAGAGTTACCTGAAGGAAAGAAAATTAAGGGGATTAAAATAAGGAGCATATCACTTGTGACAAAAAGACAAAGACAAAAATGCCATCAACTCGTGTTTATGAGCTGCTGTGTTTCTAATTAGGGCCAGACACTGAATTTGCATTTTATCTTGATTGAAGCGGAATGAAAACCTAAAAAATAAAGGAGGCTGATGTTAAACTGTTTTCCCTGCTTAATTCAAGGAATAACCTTTCAGCATTCAAAATAGCTGTTTTTGCTTCTGTTTCGAACATCTCAGCTCCCTCAGAGCAATTTCAATTTAAAATACAGAGGACATTCAAGTGGGGGGTAGAGAAGGAAGGAAGGCGCCTGCCAAAAAGTGGCTGCACATGGCATGGAGCAGGGGTACAAGGAGAAGTGCCCGCAGGCCCTTGTCAAAACACCAGACACAACAACAGCAGCTTGCAAAACAAATCAATAGGCACCGATAAATGAGACGGGCTGAGGGAAACCCATGATCGAAGCCAGGGAAAGCAGCAGGAGCAAGGGCCTCCGCTCCCTGGGGGCTGCTGGCAGATCTCGGGGCGCAGTCACCCACCACCAACCTCTGAAAATGCAGCAAAAATGGAAATGGAGTGCTCGGCAGGATGCGTCAGCTGCCATGAGGCTGAAGGAACGAATTTCATTTCCTTCTGCCACAGCGACTCTGGTGACTCATACAACTGAGACCAGCAGATAGTACCCCAGAGCAGGACAAACGCTATCTCGTGCTCTTCCTCTTCTCTCCTTGCCCTCATTCCCCCGGCACGCCAGCAACTGTGGAAGAAACCCAGCACGCAGCGGGTACCACCCATGCAGCTCTTGGAGCCGAGCATCCTCAGTTTTTTCCCCACTGGACACGACTCTCCAGAAGCCAACAGCAATTTTTGTGTCCTGCCCACCTGGCTGAGAGCCACAGCCACCGGTTCAAGGAGTACACACCTCCCCTAGGGCCCTGCTGGAAACGGGCACAAATGTTGAGTCAGGACAGGATCTGTCCCCAGCACTGCTGTAAGGCTTCATCCCTGCTCCTTCGTTACTACCCCAAGAGCATCCTTGTTTACTTTGGCCCTGTGACCAAAGGATGTCACAAAACCTCACAACCCTTCTGGGAAGATCAGTCTCAGGCATTTAACACCAGGAGGACACCATCAGCTCTCACACGCCATCAGCTACAGCTGCTTGACAGGCAGCCCAAGACCAGAGCAGGACCATGCTCTGCTCACACAGAGCAGAGTGCCTGTGCAGCAATCCCAGCCTTGGGGGCGCGAGGGAGACGGGCACTGCCATGAATGAATTCAAAGAGGTTGTGGTTGTGACTTGAAACGCTTCCTACAGGTATCGCTGTATGCATTGCACCTTTGCCACACACAGCTAGAAAAAGATGCTACGCCCACCCATTCCACTTCCAAGCTTAACGAGTTCTGGCAGCAGTGCTGGCAGCTCCACATGACTGTTACTCCTGAAGACCGTCCGCACCTTCCTACCCCCCACTATTCTGCCAACAAACCAACAACGACTCTTAGCATCATGGTTTATTCCCCCTCTGTATGTACAATTAAGTGTATGCATGACCATTAAAAATAAGGCTACTTATATCATGGCTCTGAAACACATTACAAACCAACTCCATCCCCTCTCTTATTACAACATTCACAACGCTCAGCTTCCACTGCTGGTTTGCAGAGGGGCAAATGTGATCAGACCACACAGGACAGTAGTGGTGCAGGGCTTTGGTAACTGGATCAAGAAACTTCCTACACTAGCTGAGATAGTCAAAGGCAGCCAGGTCAGCGGTGATGAGGTCGTTACTCCATGACGTCTTGGTGAGGTCAGTCCAGGTCCCCCCAGGCAGCTGGCCTTCACGTCATTTCAGCACAGTTGGCGGTGGGCAGCAGGGAGGACCAGGCTCGCATGGATGAAAGGACAACTTACTCCTCTCCTTTGGAGCAGCCCCTTTGAGTCAAAGCTGGGGCATAAAGAGAGGAAGACGAGGAAACTGCCCTTCTCCTCTTGATAACCAGAGGACTTCAGTCTCCAGAGGCGTCAACCTGGGTGACATTTCTCAACATTTAATGCATCTAAAATGAAACAAAAAAAAATCAAAGGAACAACTCAACCACATCTCAAAGCGAATTGCTTGCATGTCCAGGTAAGGCTTGGAGACTTTTTTTCCGGTGGGGATGAAGGAACAGTCCAGATAAAGGTAACTGGAGATGTGCAACTCAGGACAGCCCTGTGTGGTCCTGTAAGCTCCCTTCCCAAGCAAAACTGTTCCCATATGCAACAAGAGAGAATCTTCCAGCTTCAGCTTGTGGCTCAATAAATTTTATTATTCCTTTTTGCTTTTTATTTAAAAGAATTTGTTTTCCTATCATAAAAATTAGACAACCATACCACCACCAGCAGCAGCAAAGTCTGTGGAGTTAATGTTGATGGCAGACAGTTCACTGGTGTTCCCAGTGTCTCAAAAACGTCCTTGAAAGTCCATAAATGGAAAAAAAACCCAAATGTGATGGTTTTGGGGAAGAACAAGGTGGTTTCGGCTTCTTGTCCCACTGAGGATCCCAGATGAACACTGTAGCACATCAGCAGGACCAAGTACCTCAAGCCTTGAGAGAAAACGCTTCATACCAGCTCCAGTACCTGATTAGTTGGGAAGACAAGACATTTAGAATAGGAATTTATGACATTCATTATCTCCTACATCAGCACATAGATCACTAGGACAGGTCTGACTCTTTTCATCTCCACCCCTTACCCTTTACTCACCAGTATGCAATATCACACAAATGAGACAAGCACTATGAGGGTTGTCACCTGCTGAGTGATTTGTACAGCCTGTAATAACCCAGGGTGGTTTTAGCAGGGAGAGCTAAGGGCTTTAGCCCATGAGTACTGGCTGGCACGGCTGGAATGGGTTTGTGCCCACAGCGTAACTGCAAACACAGCCCTTTCCCAGACACTGCCAGACCATCACACCTTCCCCCCTGCCTGCCGACAAATTCAAATGGAAATACCAGAATTCAAATAACCTTGGCTGTTTATACATTCCTCCCTCCACCTTCTCTCATTAACAAGCAAAGTGCATGAGCAAAACCTCTCCTGTTGCTGCTTGATTCACTTAAAGTTATCAGAAACATCTGTGTGCTTTGCCCATTTTACTAAGAAGGAAGTGACCGTAGTAATGAGCAACCAATTCCAAAGCCTCCTAAATAAATCACCTACAAACAAAAGGCTACAGCATCACAGACGGCAGTAACAGGAGTAACCAGGCCAATCGTAGCCTAAAAAGGAGGAAACAAAAAAATCTTGTCACACGAACACAGACCATTTGGGCCTCCCCTCATTTCTGCTTTTTCAGTGATTTTCCAGGACCATTCAGACTATCAGCTCTGGTCTGGCTCCAGAGAAGTGCTGCCACCACAGGGGCATGAGGGAGAATCAGGAGGAGCAGCTCAGCTTCACGAGGGTGGCAATCCAGCGCACGTCTTTGCAGACAGCAAGTACATTCCTTTATCAGCAACTACAGAAACTGTCAGAGCTCTGGGCTACAAACCTACAGCATTAACCGCCAAGCCTCAAAAGCACGGTGGAGGTGAATGCTGCCGAGTTCAGTCTGGGATGATACTGGACCTGGGGCTCTCTAGAGGAGCCAGCACCTGGGTTTGGGCAATATTTTTGCTTGGCTATCTGACAGACACACAAAGGAGGATAAAGTCTTTTGCATATTACTCGACATTTCGTGGATAGAAATACATTGCACAGACACTCTGGAAAGACTTTTATTCAAGTGCTGAAAACCTGGCAAAACATTAGCTCCTCCGTGCACAGGGAAGGCTGTTGCTTTCATAAAACCCTATGTTGGCAGCTGCTGTCTGTTAAAGTCAGGCCGTGTGCTCGGAGTAAGCAAAGCGAGGGAGCATCCCTGCTCATTTCAAGCACTGCTCTAGCTGGCTGCACATCAGGAGCTCAGCTTTCAGCTCTACTGCACTCCACGTCGGCAGCAGCAGCCAGAGGATGGGGTCTGGCTAATGCTAGCGAGCTAACGCAGAGCCTCCTTTGCTGTCACAAAAATCAACATGAGCGCGTGGAGATGTTTGTGCCAGACAGCACTAATTTAAAACTTCCCCATTCAAAGCAACGCCACGCAGCTGCTTTTGAACCAATGCGGAAACCCAGCGGCTGCTGTGGCAACTGAGACATAGCACCTATTATCAGTCAAGAAAAATATTGCATACGCAAAACCCAGAGCTGGGCGCATGTTTAATCTAAGCAGCACATGACTGCAGAGCATCTCGAGCTCTCCCGACGCAGGCTGGTTTCCTTTCTGCACCACCGAGAGCCGGAGGAGCGGCAGAGGCGCGGTGGGTGCTGGGCAGCTGCCAGCAGCTTTTCTCCACCTTCCCTCCACCTCCGTTTCATTGCTCTTGTGCTGTCCGTTTGTTCCTCCGTGTGCCAGAGGCAAATACATCATTTAAATTGCAAAATTCCACAGCTGGGATGACCTCCTCTAATGGTTTCTCCTGGCTGTACCATGTCTGTGACCTTGCTCTTTACTAACAACAGATTCAGGTGCTTAAAGAGAGGATGCATGAAACAACTTACCTTAATTGTACCCTGACTATTAGCAGCAATCAGCACATTGGATTCCTGGAAAAAAGAAGAGGCACTGTCACAATTGGCCATTGTTTGTTTTTTTTTTCCCCCTCCCTTTTTTTTTTTTTTCCTTTGGAAGAATCAGCAGTGAAGTACTTGCTTTCTACCTTAAACATTAGAAGTATATCTAATTGCAAAAAGCCTTAACTCTTCCCATTTCCAGGATGCTTTGGAGGCTAAAAGTCTTTATAAAAAGTTATGTTACCTTAAAGAATTAGAAAGCAATAATCCTTAGTGCTTAGTACAGAGCTTTAAATCTCAAAAGCAATTTGCAAACATGAATTAATCCTCTCAGTCTCCCTGTGAAGTGGGCAAATAATAACAATCATTTTCATCTTTTGGCAGCATATGGACAAAGGTCTCTGGTGCCCTACCTAACTAAACTGACTCATCAATATGACAAAACCTCTGCAGCTCTGAGGCCACACAACCTCCCGCACAGCCAAGAGGTTTCAGACCAGTAAAACAAAGAGGAGAAGAGTAGCTTTGTTTTACCCACTGTTAGAAAGCAATAGCAAACACATGAAGTTTGGAAGGGAAGGAAGAGAGGGCTTCAGCCCTGCTGTTCATCAGAAAGACAGCATCTATTTAGCTCCTGTGAGTTGACGCAGTTTCCTTTGGAAATATCCTGATTGTCTGCAAATTACCAGGTGCCAGCCACGGACAGGAGAGCCTCTGCCCTTCAGATGGAATTCCTGATGTGACCAGCAAGCGCAAACACACCCTCCCAGACCAACACCATTTAGGGAAGGAAAACCCCAAAGGAACAATATTGTGCCAAGAAACCTTACACAAGTGAGCACTGGGTCGATGGCAGCAGCACTCGAAACGCAGATGCTGAACGATTCCTCCCTGAACGGCGTCCCACACCTGTCCTTTTCCAGCCATGCAGCACCAGTAGTCGCAGCACACGCTGCCAAACCGCCTGGTGCAAACCGTTTTGTCTAAAGACAGCCGCTATCTTTTCTCAGACAAGTCTTTCAATTTCTCTTGCTGCTGCTATCCATCCTCAGACAAACTTGCCGTAATTACCCCGTCACTGAAGACACGCATTTTCAGTGAAGTCGGTGACCGGAATAGACCTGCTGGCAGTCAGGGGGCTGGAGCTGGACAGGCAGCCCCGTGCGCGCCGCGGGCAGCAGGCACATCGCTGCTCGGGGCACAAGGGGATGGATGGAGTTGCGCGCTGCCTCGCCACGAGGGTCGGGAGCGTGCACAGCCACCAGCTCTCAAGCAAAGGAAGAGAAATCCTTTTCGATGTGAAAGCCCACTGACCAGGTAAGAGCAGCCTTCTGGTGGCCCACTGGGCTAATTGTTATAAATAGATTTGTTCACCCCCCAGTACTACCCATTAGGGGATTAGTTACGACTCCTGGTATTATCTCAGCAATGATCCTCCAAAGTCAAAGCTCTCAAGAAGAACATACATCCTCAAAGGAAGCATATACTCCAACCTCCATTAATTTGGTGGCTAACAGAGTCTAATCCTGTGAACTCCCCAGCTTCTGGTTAACAATTACAATCAAAAAACACCAGGTGGAATGCAGACCGAAGTGGGATTTGGGGACCAGAACAGGGACCAGATTGCTCTGGGACGCCCGATAGGGTTTTGGAGGAGAGGCATGGGTGCCGATCTATCGAGCAGTGCCAGAGACTTGAACTCCTAGGCACAGATGATCCAGGGTTTGAATGATTCCTGTTTGCACTGCAGGTGATTGGTAATTCATCCTGTGGCTGTGGTCTGCTGGGGTACCACTGCAAATCAGCTCTGGCTCAATGAACAGTTTTACCTTGCTAAATAAAATAAAAATGCCAGACAGTAATATACTCTCTCTTTCTTCAGAAGCCACAGCTTTTTCAGCGGACTGAGCTAATCAGTGCTCTGCTGCTTTCATCCACAACCACGAGACATAAACGGGAGCAGACAGCAGCAAAATTAGCACCAAATCTGTCATCGAACAAACAGTGACTCGCGTGTTAAGGCACTCTAACATTGCTTCTCTGGGAACACAGCTAAGTAACTTTTTTTTTTTTAATCCCTAGAGGAACAATTCTCTAAAAAAAAAAAAAAAACAGCCAATACATTCAATGCATTAAAACCTAAGCAAGTCAAACCTAAGAAGTTGCTTAGATAGCAGCATAAGACCCACAGATTTATAACTTGTAACAGCCATGCGCATGTTGAACCAATCTTTTTGCCAGGACATGCGCGAATGGAGTTACCTCAGACCGCTGCCACGACCACCTAACCGGCAGAGTACCTGTTTCCCCTGTGGCACCACTATGAGCATCTACAGATCTGAGGCATGAAAACATAGGCTATCACTGTTGGCTTTGGTTGCATGTCCTACTTTATCACTATCATTTTGTGACTCTATGCAGAGCGAGAAGGTTGAAAGGCAGGCCTTCCCCATCCCTCTCTAATTTATTGTCTGCAGGAGCCAAAAGTTCCCAAAGCAGAGGCAGGGGTATGTGGAAGATCCACCCCAAATGAATACTCCCGCTATGGAGAAGTCAGTTTTTGAAATGACTCTCCTAAGCACGCACCTCCACTGGGTCCCGCTATAGGCAGCTAGCAGCTGTAGCCCTTCTTGGCAGCAGAGGCAGTAGGTGCCAGCTGCCTTTGCTAAAACAAGATTGAAAGGGAAAAAAAAAAGAACAAGCACAATCAAAATTGAGAGAAGGGTTTACTGCCTGGCAAGCAACAGCATTTTCTTCCATACGGCTGCAAATCTCAAGTATTATTTCACCCCCGTGGAAAACCACGGTCTGCGTAGCCTGACGAAATGTGGCAACCTCTCCTATGCACATCAGGGCAGATAAGGAGTGATGGGTGGAGACGTGATGCAGCGTGCTCGGGTCCCCTGCGATTAGAAAGCGTGGCATCTCAGCGAGCCAGGGACAGCCAGAAAATCGACAGGAGACTGTTTAAGAGCTTTGGTCCTGTTAAATCAATAGAAAAGAGCAAGGCTCTGGGAAAGCCAGAAGTATGCACTTCTTGTCTCTTGGAGTTACATACGAATTTAAAAAGATGAGTTGACAAATATAGGTGCGCCTCAGGACTCGCGTCAAGACTAACATAGCACGCAGGTCCAGAGCTGCTCCAAGATCCTCCAGGGCTGGAAGTCCTGTGCTGAGACTACTCATGAACAGTCTTCCAAGCATGCAGTCTCTTCCCTCAACTCCAGTGACAGTATTACGGGAAGTCTGAAGGACAGTTCCTTGACATTGGGAAGCACTCGAGTCCACCACAAATCTCTTATTTCCTAGAGACCGGATGTGTATCCGTACAGAAGTAGGCACTGTGCAAAATGAAGTTGTAAATCAGTCTTGAGAGCAAAGACAGGCCAGACAGAAGCACCTCTGTCCTCAACCTGAGGCATCCCCATCTCCTGGACCTGGCAGTGCAAGAACGTGACTAATCCCACAGCAACTCCAGAGCACTTACCCTTGGGATTTGAAGGGACTTTCACTGATTGCACCAAAAGAAGAAATTGCTACAGCACATTCTTGAGGGGAAAGAAAAACAAAATCAAATTTGGGACCTTCCTGAGTAGATGAGATACCTGCTATATTCATCATTCAAAGGAGTTATTCACCTGGTGACAGCTGGGTTTTGAAGCACTCTGATTTCCTCCCCTCCTAGATGAGCCCTGTTTTTGGATGGCCCTGGGGAAGCAATTTGTAGAGGGAAGGGAGGGTGGGGAAGGAAAGCCTGGCTAACTGCTGGTATTCTTGCATGAGTAGTCAGCATTAAGAGAATCAGAAATGCTCTGAAAGTTTCATGAAGCTTGAAGAAACTCAGCTGAAAAACTGAAGCCCTGAAAACTGTGAGAGCTGCTTCAGTGTGACAGGAGTAAGAGGCTGTAGCTCTTCCACTCTTTCTTTGTGCAAGAAAACACTGGTGGTGGGGACCTAGATGAAAGTCACCCCAGACGGACAGTTGTTAAAGCCACATTGAGGGCGCACACATCTGCTTGGAGAGGCACACCCTGATATTCCAGCAGACAACTCCACGGAGCAACTGCAAGGCTCATCTCTGGCCACCCCTCTTCGTTAATGAAGAGGTGAGCGAACGGACCACCCTGTGCACCCCACTTGCAGCCTCGGTGCTCCAGAAGTTACGCGTCCCTCTTGTCAGAGGGCTCATGTGAAGTCACAGGTAAGTGTCTTACCGTCTTCCTTTCCTGACACAAAATAGACAGCCTGTCCCAAAGGGGCCCAAAATACGCAAGATGAACATAAAACACTCGCATCTTTTTTTCTTTTAGTATAATCCTCTTTGTGAGACCATTCACCTGCTGTTATCCTGCATACATTGATCCTTAAATTCAGATGTTCTCACTCTCCAGTGAGAGTTCCCTGAAGGAAAAGCTGGAGCATTGTCTACACAAGAGGAGGAGCACGGATGCAGGCTTTGAAACATCTTGGTCCCTCTGTTGGGTGGGAAACTGTGAATCAGAGCATTTGTGTGTCAACATAACCTACATTTTTACAGTTTGCAAATGGGGTAGTTTTGCGAAAGCTGGTCTTAGCAGGAACAGAGTCAGTGCACTCGAAGGGCTGGGAAATGCACGGGGTAGCTAACAGCCACGGCTTTGACCACGTATGCAAATACATAAAAATGCAGAAGCACTCTTCAGTGCCATTAGCCAGGCAAAACTAAGCTTCAGACAAACTTATCCAACTGCTTCCCACCAGGACCACGCTGAGGAAGAAGGAAAGTTTGGTTAAAGAAGAAATGATACAATGTGGACTTATTTCCTGGTTTTGTACTCTCCCCTACCTACTACAAATAGCAGCAATAATAAAATGGGCTGAAGAAATTGTTCATCAGGAGTATTAAGGTACCGACGGTGGAGAAAGATGTTTCTCCAAATTATATGTGCACATCTTCACACAATAGATTGAAAATCTTATTTGGGACTTTCACTGTGTTATTAATAATTACAGACCATGAAGTTTGTGCCTCTCATCCCCACATCTCTGCACATTCCCCCCAGCCTTCCAGCCCCATAGTCACTGAGGTAAGTATGAATTTTCTGGATTTTCAGTTAGATTTGTTCTATAGATTCACAGTTAGATTCTTAAAGATCTTATTTTAAATTAACAACTTCTCACCTTCCCACCCCAGCAGATGTTTTTGCTAACAAATGCCTGGTTTGTCAGCAATTCTCTTTCAAGCAGACAGACTCACTGCCAACTAACCCCAAACGTATTCAAAGGAGCTAGAGCCCTAATTAAGTAAAGCTGTTGATACAATGGGAAAATATACTTGGTGAGAAAGCTTGCGCTAAAACAGCCATTGTTTTATGTTATTTATAGGTAGAATAAGAGTGCAGAGTTGAACTAAATCTACCACTGTTTGCACAGAAAGCCATTTCTTTAACAGTAAAGCTACTTGGTCCTTACTGAAGATGGCTACTACTCAGTGCTGGCTTTTAGAACTAAAGCTGCTGACCATCTTCAAGACATATTTCACTGAAAGTTTTCAGACTGACATCATGCACGAAGCCTTTTCATATATCAAGATGTGTGAAAGTGGTCCCCCAACAGAACACCAATGCTCGACTGCTCTTCATCTTGTAATTAGCAGATTATAATGGCTTTTCACTCTAAATCCCCCAAGATCCAGTTATTTTCTTGTTGCGTGACTCCAGTCAGCTTTTGTTTTTGAAAGAAAACTACAAATTCTAACCTGTGAAACAAGATGAACCTCCAGTGTACAAAATCAAGTGTTTTTTTAAAAGTCAAACTAGTAAATTACATCTTCTCTCAGCAGGGTAATACGTTGCACACGGAATTTTTTTTTTTTTCTTCCATTGTTGTGATACAACCGTTATCGATGAACGGGTGCACGGTACGATGGTTGAAGAGCAGTGCACAACCCATTATCTCCCCGTGTTCCAAAATTTACTTTATGTGCCATCACACTCGCCTAACATTAATCCCCTCTGAATAAATTTAACAATACTATCTACACTGGGAACATCAGGCCCAAGCAGAAATTAATTACTTCTTTAAACTGAGCAGTTGTTTAAAGAAAGAGGTCTTACAAACGATGTCATACCAAGACATCTCAGTAGCAGCAACATCCAACTCTTCAGGTTTTAAACCTGGAACAGAACACGTATGCCTAAACGGTGTTTTTTAATCCTTAGAAACTATATTTTTATCTCATTCTGAAGGTAATTCCTTTGTACACGGAGATAAAGCTTCCTTAGGCTTATCTGGGGAAAAAAATGCAACAACTCAATAAATCTAAAAAAGGTCTCATCTGTGCTTCTTTCCAGCTCCAGCTGCAGATACACTTTTTTTTTTCCCCTCCAAGTTTATAAATGCTACATAATCACACCTGCACAGCATAATAAAGATATTTTCTTAGCACATTCACCTACAGATGTACAGATGACAACACTCCTTCAGCTTTCTTTCTTTAGAAAGAGTTGCCCACAATCATACACACGCGTGCAGTTTCCTCACATAGGAATTCAATGGGTACCCTATAAAGGGGAAAAAGCTTTCAAACAAATTAGTTTTCATCATCCTACCTCATGCAGAGTTTGCAGCTTCTGCGCAAGATGAATCTAGCCTTGCTAGGAAATGTGCACAGGTAGAAATTCAGCATCTCGTTGAATCCCTGCCCTCATTTTTCTGCAATTCCGTACTTTAACCTCTTTACCACGGGCACTTATTAAGTTTTCTGACACTTCCACATCTGGTATTTTCCAACTGCAACTCTTGATACATGAATATATCCCTCTTTCCTGCCCTAAGAAAGCCTCCCTGAAGAAGCAGTCTTCTCATTTTTGGATTTTACACTTAATGTATTTTTCTACTTCTATTCAGACCAAACTCAGCACAAGAAGATACTGTACAACGGGAAGCTTATTCGCTATCATACATATACCCAAGCCTCTGTATTCACAGCACATGGGTGCTCAGAGGAAAGCAGTCCAAAGCTTGCTCCAATGACACACTCAAATAAGTAGTAAGCTATCTCTCAGCCAAGTGAGAAATCACTTCTTCATAGCATGCCCTCCCTTTTCAGCACACAGCTCTCGAGAAAACAAGATCAACAAGGCAACTGAAGACCGGTCTAGAAGAAAAGGGGCACGCACGTGTACGGAGCTGCACACAGATGGGCACTGATTTGCTCCTTTCTACGCTGCCTTCTGAATTCAAGATGGAAACGGAGGCTGATGAGACTGATGGAAGAGGGCAAAGAAAGCTGGGCAAAGGCAAGAGCCAGCCAGCAAAGCCCACCCTAGGAATTGCTGGTATATTACAGGCAAATGCCTCTGTAATTTAGTCGTTTTGGAACAAAACTGTTTTTGATGAGTGCCTAATATATTTAGAATTCAAGATGAGCATAACTTGTCAGAGGTTTATTTCTCTGCATCTACTGCAGACTGAACTACACAGCTTTAACAGCTGTTACACGTTCTCCATCAGGCAAGGTAGAGACATGTTAAAACCAAATTATGTTGCTATTAACATACACACCCACCCACCCCTCTTTCTCCCCAAAGGGCAAGTTTTCTCATCCTCTGCGTGTGGGAATACTGAGCTCCACTGCCCATCTCTGTGACAAGGTCTCTAAAGCTGCTTGTTCCTATCGTCATATATCGCAGGATTTCAGACACTCCCCATAAACAATCAGCTCAAGGCCTTGAACAAAGCACCAGCAGTATATAAATATAGCTTGCAATAAGCCTACAAAAAACATATACATAAACATGCAACACATTAGCATCAATATTGCAAAACTACAGGAAATGGTTAGGCATTAGTTTAGTGAAAACAGCTTTTAGCATCTATTCTGTTAATACTAAAGCCCCCAAACATTCATTTGGCAATTCTACATAATGCAATGCAGCGCATCGCTTGACAACTGCATCGTCCGAGAACCGCATTCTTACTGCCCACACATTTTCCTCCTTCCCTCCCTCCTTCCTCTTCTACTGTTTGTTGTGCTCAGTCATTACCTCATGCTGGAGGTGATGAATTTAATCTCTTCCCGACCAAGGTCATGCTGCCCTGCCCATCGGTGCTGTATGTTGCAAAAGGAAGCCCCGGGGTGCTGGTATTACTATTGTTATCACTGCTGTGTATGCATCCCTCCCAAATGCTCATTTTATCAGAAAAAAAGGTGTGATCCAAGAAATTACCACCAAGTCTACATAAAGGAACTCAGAAATGTGACCTAAATCTGGTAGTTCAAATTTTCATTTTGTGCAGACCAACTGCAAACCATCAGGGATCAAGGGCCGTAAACAGAAGTCAGAAGAACATGAAAAGCATTTTCAGATCAAGCCACCCAGAATTACACGAGCAGTTTACCCTATAAACGCAGCCCACCATGAGTGCTGCACAGCCCAGTCCCAAAGCACAGCAAGGAGTGCTGCTGCCAACTGCTGCACAGGGCTGGTGAGGGGGAAGGAAGGGAGGGAAACTCCTGAGAGATGCTAAAGCCATCTTTTCCTGTGCTTCCCAGCTCCTCAGTCCTCTTTAATTTAGCTGTTTAGACAGTTCTCCTGTGCCTCTCTTGCACACTCATGATGTGTTCCCCCACCCCTCTTACCTTCTCTTTACTTCTTCCGTCTCATTTTCACCAAGTCAGTACTTTCTCTTCCAGCTACACTACATCCAACACTCCTCAGCTGCTCGTTTCCCTCTTTCAAATCTTCACACTGCAATTGGCAATTCCCTGGTTTGTGCAAGAACACTTCCATCTTTCCCTGACCAGCTGTCCATATCCTTCGGGGGCTTTGTATTTTGAGATCATCGTCCCTTGCATGGGACCTCTCATCACATCCCTACTTTCAGCGCTCTGTACTCCAGTTTCAGGCACCTGTTCTACAGCACCATGTACGTCTTCCCACCTCCACTCTCCCTGCCCTTGTGAACCTAGCTTTGTAAATCCTGCTTCCCTTTTTTTCCCCCAACCCTTTTGCCTCCAACGTGCTATCACCAACACCAGCATGCACATCTTGCTGGGGTTCAGAAAGGGAATGGATGACGGTTAACCCTCTGCTTAGTCCCAGCATCCAGTCCTTCGACCAACTGCATCTGCTCCCACATGCTTTCTCTTCTCAGCTCTCTGTACTTCTAGGTCCCCAAACTCATTAGTGCACTAGCATGACGTG
Source organism: Chauna torquata (assembly GCA_013399475.1). Lineage (NCBI taxonomy): Eukaryota > Metazoa > Chordata > Aves > Anseriformes > Anhimidae > Chauna > Chauna torquata. The sequence continues at coordinate 130,720 of VXAL01012337.1, forward strand.
TCTGTTCCTCTGGTCCCCACCCTGGCTGTCAGCTACAGCTCATTCCCACATTCACCTCAAACACCTGCCTGGATAGAAAAAAAGAGAACGGAAGAACATAAGGAGGTAGAAGCCTTGTGGTTAGAGACTGAAACTCCATGTTACTTTGTGGGGAAAATAACCATTGCTGGGCCAGGAGCTTTCAGCAGGAGGTGATCCATGTCAGCAGCCTGGCACACACATTCCCCCACATATCCTTTCTTTCGTGCTTTTTTCCTGGTACACAAAAGCTAATTTTGCATGTCATCTGCTGTGCTGAACTGGAGCACACTCTTCTGAATGCTGACAAATGGTTTCTGAGCTGGTCCAAAAGGAATGGTTCAAGATGACATCTCCCGTGCTATCTGAAGCTCAGCACAATGCTGATACTGCCAATGGCTTCCCCGGGCCAGGCACTGGAGTTTGGGTCCTGGTATTAAACCAGTCCCCAAACAGCGACACAAAATAAGTCATTAGCTGGTCAAGCTCCTGCTTCCCTTCTTCTCCTAATACCATTTGCATCCTCTAAATTTCCAGTACCAGTTTAATCCTCTAAACAGGTGAATGATACAGGCTTAAAACTGACCCAACCACCTTGATGTTAATATTTTAAATTATTAAGTCTTAGTTCTCTAATGCCAATAAATCATTTATATGTGCACATTTAATTAACAATCCAATCAGTAAAAACAACTTAGCATTCACATAGCATACTTTATCAGAGGAACCAAAGGCACATTACAACATTAAGTGTAACAAATGTCCTGGTGAGGTAGCTAAGCATTATCCCACTTTGACATGTGGGGAAACTGAGGCACCACACCCAGTGGATTTGCCCAAGGATAATCCAGATGTTCACAGCAAGGCACTGAAGACAAAAAGCAGCAAGTAATACTCCTGAGATTTAACTCTCCTAATAAGCATTCATTTTCTGAACTGTGGTATTTATTTATTTGCTGACGAGAAATCTGTTCCAGCTGCATTCCTCTCCTGAACAGACTAGGGGCACAAACCCTGTCAGTCACACTAAAAATCACCCCTAACCCGCACCAGCCTGCCAGGTGAGGCTGAGCACCCTGGGTCCAACATGCTACCCAGCCAAGGGTTTTGAAGAACATGTAACGGCCCTTCCTTCACACCTACGCACACACCTAAAAGCTCAAGAGATGCAGGACACCCACACCTACATCAGTGCCTGATACTCCCATGCGCTCCAACCACTTCTCCAGCCCCTGGGGAGTTTGGCACTAGACTCCCATGCCAGAGAGCACTGCAGAAGAGCAAGAAATTCCTGCGCAACACTGACTCTGCTCACAACACGCTAAGCAGTTATGAATATTGGGAAATATCTGCAGTTCCCCGTATCTTCTCTGCTCTGCTAAACTATGGCTTAACCTGTGCTTCAGGCCATGCAGAGCCCGTCCTGCTGTCCCCCCTTCCCTTCTCACACCAGTCCCACACCACGTGGCACCCACACAGCAGGGGCAGCTGTTTGAGGACATGCTCCTCTGTGCCCTCAACCTAAACAGTTCTAGATCCAGCACTTTTGTTTGATTCCCCCATTTGGTACAGAAAAGACACTGGTTCCTGGCATTGATGCTACAGCTGATGCCAAACTGATTTGCCCAAAGTGCTGTCAGTGTTGGTTTTTTTGATAGTGCCTGGCAGCCACCTAGAATTCAGTGCAGCAGCCCATCCTGGGCAAGTCCAGCCTTGTGCTTTCCAAAGATTATGAATTCTGCTCTATACGCAATTACATGCTGTTGAAATGCTTTAGGTTTCCCAGTTATCATGTGGTGAAACGCTTCAGACCCAGATGATGCCTACTGTCAGTCCCTTTAATCCAACTGTATGCCTGGAAGGAAAAATGGCTGCGTTTTCAGAAGTTCTCACTGAAACCCAGAGGAGCTCATCTCCTCAACATCTTTGGCAACCTGATCTCCGTGACTGAGGGACCTGAGCAGCGATGTGAAGCCTCATGATGGCAGGACGCAGAGCCTTCCTTCTCCAAACACAGCGATATACAAAGCCTTGCTTGCATGGGAGTAACCACAAAGCCGCAGGAACAAATTGTACTCCCAGTCTCTAACAGGGTGTGCAGAAGATGAAACAACACAATTCACCTGCCTACTTAAAATGAGAGTGAGAAAGGCTCGACTAATATCAAGGTATTAAAGCTACCACAGGATTAAGACAGGGCAGATACAGGCAGATCTAACCTCTGGAGAAAAGAGGTCTCGCACCGTGTAACCGGTGGGAACACGTGCTGGTGGGACAGGCTGCAAAGAGAAACGCGACTAAACCCCTCACATGACACCGTCCCCTCAAAGCAAAAGTGGAAGAACAACTAACGCATTACAACCACAGATGGTGGCAATCGACACAGGAGAATGGGTTAATCCTAAGAGATGTCAGGAACAACAAACAGAGTCAAGCTGAGTCAGGCTGGCTGGGTCAGCAAGAGGGGAACATTTTGGCAAAAACTCATGAAATGGCTGATGGACTGAGGAAATCAATTTATTTAAAACTGATAACGGATTCATACTCTGCTGCTGTTCATTTTATACGGCTTGGCTGTCAAGCCCTTCTGGGGCAATAAGCTGTCACTTGCTGCCTGTTTGGACAACACCTAGCAAATTGGATCTCGTACCGATCGTAGCTTCTTCGTGCTGTCCTAATGCAAGTCACCTCCGCCTGACACACAGGTAAAAAAGCTCACATTAAGACAACGTGAATTCGTGAATTCTGACAGTTAATTTGTAAGCTTTAGCTGTAATAATGTCCCTTGAACATACCCATCCATTTTGAAGTGAAATCCCACCACCAAGCCAAAACCAAACCCTGATAGTACAGCAACACCATGGGAACCGTGACAGCTACCGCGTGGTCTCTGCGGCAGCGGTGGGCTGCTACACCCTGTGCTCGTGGCATCAGGCAGGGAGACCGGGTACGCAGCCAGAACATTTCTCAAGCACCCTGCTGACTGAAGAATACAAATCTGTAGCATCTGACTCGAGCTATGCAAAGGTCTAATGGCAATGGTGATTCAGACTGCACACGTTAACATCTCCCTCCACAATAAAGCCAGTTTTGAAGGTTCGGGACATGTGCTAAAATCCTGACCATTTTGTTAATGGGTCTTGGAATAACATTGCACCGGGACTTGAGTGCTCTGATACCTGCAAAAGACACATTAACTATTCTGAATGTTTTGCTCATGCCAGCTGGAAAAGAAATATGATGGTTTCGCTGCATCTGCAAGCCTTCTAATTGTGTTTCTGGATGGGCCAGAAGTCTGGCAGCCACGGAAATCAAAGCCTTCATTTCTCTTTAAGCCAGGAGCCATATTTTTAATAGCAACTGGAACAAAGTCAAGGGTCTAAGCATCAATGCTGAGGATGCTGTCTGTGGGGGGAAAATGACAGCATACCTAGGACACTATACCTCCAATCGAGGCTGCATGCAGGGAAGGTGCGGGGGTTAGGTATCTGTGGGACAAACAGAACTACAGCAAGGGTAGGAGAAGCAAGGCACAACAGGAGAACAAAGATATCTGACCCCTGCAGGCTGCTTCTACCCAACAGGCTGCAGCTGCACGGCTGTAAGAACAGAAGAGGAAAGGGTACCTGCCTGCAAGACAGCCCACCTTGTAGCTGTAAAAACTATTACAGGAAATTTAAAAATAAATATACACAAAAATACATATACAGACTTTTTTTTTTAAAGCAGGAGAAAATACATGGCTAAGATGCAACTCAAAGGAAGTGTTTTCATGTAACAGTTTTCAGCAGACTGGAAAGAGATGTGTCAAAAAAAGCTAGGTAAGATTTCAGGGGAAAGGCACAAGGACGAAGATCCATGAAGCAGCTTAGAACATGGTAGAGCTTTTATGGGTCACAAATGAAATCACCAGGACCTGGTGAGAGAAAAAGGAACAAATTGTTTCTCGTGGAGAAAATGCTGACATTAGCATGCATATAAGCTTCATGAAGTTATCCCTATACTAACGCTATTTATAACATACACCTATTTGGGAAAGAGGACTTTGATTTAATGAATAAAAGTTTAATTAAGGTAAAACAATAGTTTCCATTAATCTTGAAACAATTCACAACCTGCTGCTCTCCTTCAACTTTCAATCCAGCTAATGGTATAAACAGGATTAAGTGCAGCATGACATACCTGAAACCTCCTGCAATGCAGACAAGGCAGGGCAAGCTTTACCATAGGTGGTCTTATCTAGTCTCTAGAAATAGGAAGCTTTCTCTCCCTAACTGCTTCAAAGTGCCCCAGATGCAGCAAGCAAATATTTTCACTGGCTAGTGCATCGTATGAACACACAAGAAACTTATGTAGAAGATAACATGTTGATAAACTTGAGATTGGCAATGAAAAATGGCTACAGCCTCCAGCTACATTCTTCTGTCTTCTATTGTGGTGCTACAGGGTAAGGATAAGGATGGGGCAGCTGAGCTGGGCATCCTCCTCCAGCCAACAGAGCCTCCCCCTGCTCACCCACAGATGAGAACACGGTTGGAGCCAGACTGACTTGGGGTCAGCGTGGTCTCCGTAAATCCTTATCGTTATGAGCACACGCACAAGGGAGCTGAACTGGACCTTGAGCTGGGTCACATTTGCAAGGCTGGCAAGCAGGGTGCTGTATTTCACTTATAAACTGAAAGTAGTCTTGGAATTGCTGAAGGAAGATATGCTGCAGCCCGCACGACATTTTTGCAAGTCAGTTTTCAAAGGAAGGCCACACTGCAAAACATCAGCGTTGATTACCAAATGGTATTGCTGGCATTGAAAGACAGTACAGTAAATTGAATCTTAATAAAGGTATGACAGCACGCAAAAGGTGAAGAACTTCATTAAACAAAACCATACAGCATACAGATGATACATATGAGGTTGTTTTTCTAATACCCTACTTCTGATGCCTTCTCTATCGCATTTACCTGGGGGAGAAGGGAGCAGGAAGAGACAATGGCTATGCCTTAGGTATTGAGAATGATGACAGCACAGCTTTATAACTTTAGTGCAATAAGTGCAAAGCATGACATCTTCCCTACTTGGTTCTGCAGAATAAACTATTGAAAAGGTAATAATGAACTTCAGATCATCTGAAGGACTCAATTGTGCTCTGCTGCCTGCTTCCCTGATCCCATCTGTCTAAAACAGCCCAGAATCCAGAAGGACAAGGGAAACCAGCAACAGAAATGCACCTGAGAAATCAGAAATCACTGGGTCATTCGACTGTCGAAAAGTGTTTTAGATTTTAAAACTATGAGAATGCAAAAATAACAGCCCGCCAAGGACTGAGATTAAAGTCAGAAGAAAAATGTAGGATGTCTTTAGACAAGTCCATTGATTGTAAGAGGAGGAAAAAAGACACCCAAACTCGACACACAATCCTTACAGCTAGAGAGAAATTCTCTATTCTTTCCCTCACCTCCCTGTAACTCACCATCCTCTGCAGGAATACCAGGAGGTAGCCCCTGAATTCTAATCGCATTTGCTATTATACTGATCACATGGACGTCGATGGGCAAAATCAGTGGGACACACATCAGGTATTTTCCACAATACTGGATGAGAAGTCCTCTGAAGCTCTAGATGGGCTCTTTTGTCTATGGCCTTTAAATAATTCAGAGAGAGGAGCTGTCAAGCTGAATCTGCAAAGCCCCCTTGACTCCGTACTTACGCTATTAGCCCAACTGCCTATTGTTTACAACGGCAAAAGGGAAAAATTTACAGCACTATACATCCACAAAGGAGGCGAGTCAAGGACTAGAACAACAAGGGCTATCAGTACAGAAGTCAAAAACCAGACGGGAAAGCAAAGCATGCAATAGGTGAAATACAGTTGTACCAGCAAAACAGCGAGAGAAAGTTCCTGGTTCAGTTGTGCTATAAACAAACAATGCCAGCAGTTTCACGTATAACAATGTCATTCTTTAAAAAGGAAAACCCCAAATGCAAATGGTAAGTTCAATTAATTAGTAATTAAAAACACAACTTTTCAGTTCTACAGCTGCAGCCACCTCTTCCAGATCTGTCCCAGTTCCGGGAAACAGTGATAGGAACCAGGCAGCAGGCCAGCACTTAATAATCATCCCAAACATCAGAGAGCAATTTCACCCTACCCTCTTTGCTTTCAGTCTCTGGGCTCTCTGGGCAGACAAACATGGTGAGGTCTGTTGAAGGTTCACTAGGTCCTGTCTGGGGACACCAGCAGATGACAGTGACGGCCCCTGACATCCCAGGGAGCTCTCACACTCAGGTGCCTTTTAGATATAAACGTACATATACTTTAAATGACTCTGGGACACGAACAGCTTTGATGGGGTTTTGCAGTCATTTTCAATCAGAACTACGAAGCTGGCTTACAGCAAATGACTGCTTCTTGGAGCAGCAGGAAGAACTGAGAAGGAAGGGGAACCCCAGGACATACAGCCCTGCTCCACCCTGTGCTTCTCCAGCAGAATTTAATCACCTCCACAGCCAGCTTGCTATAAACCTATTGAGGATTAAAAAAAAAGGGGGCGGGGGGGCATTTTTATACAAAATGCAATAGCTACAATTATAATCTTGCTTTAAACTACAGGGCTGGACTACCTCTAAGCAATTACACTTAGCTTTGGCTTGCCCAGCAGCCCTCCCCACACTGTGGGACCATCATGGCTGGCAGCAGAACGAGCTGTCTCGACACATTTTTTGGCATAAAACATGTGTGGAGGGGAACGATCCAGTTTAGTTGGTTCTCCTAAAGCAGACAGAGACCTCCACTTTACTCTAGGAAGACTGCAACAGTGGACAAAAGACTTTTCTTTTGCCCACGACCAGTCCCAACTGGTCCCAACAGCTTCCAGTCCTTGAAAACTTCATGATTAAAACCAGACTTTTGTTACAGTCTTTTATCCCAAGCTTCCGACTGTATCAAATCCTAAATGAAACAGGATTTAATGCATGCAAATAAGCTGAAGAAAAAAGGACTCAAATAATAGAAAAATATCATCATTAAGTGAGCAAGTGTAAATCAGAAGGTCAAAATCATTCCAGCCACAAGAAGGAGGCTGCACAGGGCACAGGCACAACAGCACTCAACAAGGCACAAAAGGCTCCTTTCGATTCACTGGGTGACTGCTAGCTAGCAGTAGTGCCTGAAGCTGCAGTGCCTTTAATAAACCCCTAAATCTCCTGGCCTTGACTACCCTCCTAAACTACAGGGAACAGCGTGCCAGCAGTGTGCTGGCTGCCGGTGTCCTTACAGCAAGGCCATTAAACAAGCTCTTTTTTCCCTCCCCTCCTTTTTGGATGTGGTACATGCATCTGAAACAAGTATTACCAGCTCCCAAATGTTACTGATCACAAACTATTTTCAGGTGGGAGTCCTGAAAATGAAGTGACGGACTATCAAGCTCACAGGTCACAGTCTGGAAGTCCTCAAATTAGATGCTTCCCCATGTGCTCTCTCCTTGGTCCTCCAAAAGGGGCAAAAAAACACAGATGAAATTGTTATTCTGTTCTGTAACCGGAGATTTAGGACAACCTGCATGCTCTACACACTTTGCACTGAAAAAGAGGAGTTTAAAAAGGCATTAATTCTTAAAAGTTTTGATTTTGCTGTTAATATTACTGCACCAACAGTGCAAAGTCATCGCGGGCAGCAGCAACAGGACCAGGTGAAGACTGCAGCTCTGCCCTGCAGTGTCTGCTGCCAAGTCCTGGAGCTCGACCAGAGACACTGCCCCTTGCAGGGCTGTCAAAGGGTTTGGGTAGCTGGGGCCTGAATTTGCCTTTTGCTGCTAATTTTTGACAGAATCTGAATCCAGGTTCCCAGTCTTGAAATATAACTGCACTACGGTACTTGATTTTCTGTCCTGGCAACCCCACAAAACCAGCAGTGGCTCAGTTAGTGGCAGACCTTTAAGCTGTCAGAGGCTTTTGCAGATGGAAGGAAGCCTTTTTTTTTATTGCATGCCAAAATAATTTCTAACATACTACACAGACTTAGCCCATTCCACAGAACAGCTCATAACAACTTTACCCATCGCCCCCCCCCCCCAAAAAAAACAACAAAAACACCCTTGGAAAAAGATTTCCTTTCTAAAGAGCCAGCAAATGAAGAAAAAGTATCCTTCATATGATGCACACCACAAGCAGCTCACATGCTCATGATTTCTTAGTATATTCCAAGGCTTGAAAAGGATTTTGATAAAGTGAGATCTGGGTAATGTTTTACATCACTGTTTAAGGACAATTCAATCATCTTCTGGATTAAGTCTTGCTCCCGATTAATCTTAACAGAGAGCAATGAATAGGAAATCCAGGTCCCAGGAATGAGGAAGATTTTATCTTTAAACCCAATTCACAAGTAAAATCATCTCTCTTACAATGGATAATTCTACTACTGTTCAAGTTATTTTCACACAGTGGGTATAAAAATTATCTCTAGATATCTCAAATTGAACCGACTGTTTTTAACACTGTCATTCTGAACGCATGCACGGATTAACAATACTGTATCAAAATGAGGAGCTCAACAATCAAGAAATCCATTAAGCTACCAACGACACTAATAGCAAAAGGGATGTTTAAAAAGATTCAAGCACAAAGAAAAAATCATGCCATTTACTACTGGAATTACAGAAGCGAACAAGCCCCTTGTGTTGAGATGCAGTACCTCTGATTTTATATCTTTCAGCTACATAAATACGAGAATACAAACCTGAGCTCTCTGATGAGGTATGAAGGAAGACAACAAACACTTCTGGCGTTTGATTACGCTTATATATGTATTTTTTTTTCGCTAATCTGCTTCTTCCTCCCTCGATTATTACCCTTTAAATACTCTTTCTGAAGAGATGCTGCTGTTGACTTACTCCTCAATAGACACCACGGCTCTGGAGCTGGAGTGCACGGCAGGTACCCGCTGCTTCCTTGCAGGCTGTTGAAGCCTGAGAACATTTCAGAGCTGAGATGGTAAGAAATATAGGACAGAGTACAGTGAATCTGAGAAGATGAAAACAACTGTTCTCTGCCAGGACTAAACACGACTTATTTCTTGTCACAGCAAACCTATGTGCACTGCTACATCATCAACAGAAGGACAGCTCCTGGGAAGAGATCGTGATCATCTACTACCCCAGCTACAGCTTCCAGGGAAGAAAAATGACACAATAAGAAATGGCCTCCAAAAAAGAAAAACCACACACATCACATACACAGTATGCATTTCTCTGGATAAGGAGAGACAGAGACTCTGGCATGGCTTAGCATGCATCAGATTCATTACTTCATTAATTTTTATTTATAGTGAGATGGACTCAAATTCCACATTCATGTGTTATCTGAAATTAATACAGAAGCCCCAGCCTGGCTGAGAACACACTTGTCTGCATCATAAAACCACCATAAACCTGCTCAGAAAGGAAAACGGAAACTTTAAAAGCCTGTATAAAAACGAGTTATCACCTGTTCTGGAGCGGGGAGGGAGCTGTAATTCCCAGGTTCACAATGGATACCAAAAGCTAAAGATTTCTTGATTGTGGTGGGCTTACAAGGAGGAGACAGTCCTTGTCCCCACATGCACGTTCAGACAGCTCTGCTCCTGGGGAAAGCAAGGAGCATTATTATGGGAACCACAGGGATGACTGCAGAAAGCCCCCGAGGGACTTGGAGAGGGTCTGAGTTTGCATTCAGGGATACGCTGGGAAAGTGGCTGCCAGCAAATTGCGTCTCCTCACCCTGTAAGTGTATGACTATCCTAACACTTAGCTAAAAGAAACCTTTAAAGTAGTATTTTTCTTATACAAACATCTGAGCATCAGCTGAGCGATTTTCACAGTGTGAATCTTTGCTTACTCTTTGTAAGGTGGATAGATACTCTTACATTTTGAAACAAAGAAAGCTTGCACATTCCCAGTGCAGGCTGCTGCTTGCTGCAACACCAGAACAAAAGTTTCACAAGCTGCTAACTCCCGTTTTACCTCACATTTTCAAACATTTTCCAACTATTTAAATTTCTTCTTTTGCACGGTCAAGTCAAGCGAGAACCTAACAAAAACAGAAAGCCTACAGCAAGATGAATCCTTTTGTACTAAATAAGGACATCTGTATTTCACTTCCAGCTCATTTCTCTCTCTTTTTTTTTTTTTTTAAACTGCTGCTGGCTCAAATTTATCCTTTCTAATGCTGGAGCTAACATGCAAGCTCTAAACCAAGGCACATACAGAATCACTATTAACCTCTTATTTTAATCAAGGATATTTCACTCTAAACGAGTCAAGACTTTCCACAAGCACATACTTCCCAGACTAGACAGGCTTTCCATTATTTGGTGGTCAGGAGAACAAACTTGGCCAGAGCAGCCTGCTTTGTAGAAAAATCTTTCTTGGAAGAAAAAGGCAACAACAGCTCAGACAATCAAACTGATCAACCAAGAACTTAGGAAGAAAAAAAAGTCACGTATGCCTGCTTCGGAGGCTTGGCTAAGGATGCTGAGGCTCTGCCAGTGGGGGTAGCGAGGAGGCACGCGGTTTCTCCTCCTCCTACCGCAGTTAATTTATAACGCTATCTGCAGACCACAGGTAAAAGGAACTTTTTTTTTTTAAATGGATTTGAACCAATCTTTCCTCCCAGGATATGTAATATTGCTTATCTTCCGTCCAGTATCTCTCATTATTATAAATAAGTGGAAAACAATGCAGTTGTCTCATCTGCCCACTCCCCAGCCTGCACCTCTCTGCTCAACTTAATGGTCACTTCAGACATACTATGTAAATCTAGAAAATCCAGTACTGCAGCAAACAGCTTACTTTTCTACAGCTTTAGCAATCGATAAGAGTTCAGGAAGCGATTACGACAGACAACAACATGTAAGAGACGTTGTCTGAAGCACTGCTTCCCTCGCAGAATTCAGGAGGCCTCGTGTAAGGGTGAACACAACTCTGTTCAGCTGCACAACCGACACCAACAGCATCACTCCTGTCTACAAGGTACTCATTAAATTACTAAATGTAATTTTCCAGCCGTACTGGATTCCCTTCCTTAGACAGAGAAGGTTATTATAATTCTGTGTGTATTCTACATAAAATAATTACATATCCTAATTATATATCCAGGTAATTTTGATTCAGCAAGAAGACTGCTTTCAAAAGGCATGACCATCTCACGGCACGCAGGTAGCTAGCTCATCTGGCCTTAGATTTAAATCGGGACAACACCAAAAAACCTAAGTCTTATTTAAATAGGTTAAAGAGACAAATCCTTTCTGTTGCTGGAAAACCAGTGTCATAAAAGCCTTAATTCTTACTAACAGGCAATGCAATTGGCATTAAACTGGTTACAAGTTACTGGGTTTCAAGACGCTTTGGGTTTTTGCTATTGAAAATGGAAGTGCAGAAAGCATAAGGAAACCTTCAGAACAGTTACTCCAAAGCCAAGCAGTATTTAATGTAGAGACCTACATAAAGCAAAGCTTTTGCAGTCAAAACCACCTGTGTATAAATGCTTCTACTTCCATTTCACCCAGAGGTTAAGTTATCTGATCAAAATCTTGTGCTGGAAAGAAAAAAAAATCAGTTCATATTTTTTCCCACTTCATTTAGACTCTGTAAAACATTAAACCCTTGCCAGTAAATCTGCTTAATTAGGAGCACCAGAGCAAAAGGTTGATGCAGCTCATGAACTGTGACTACAGAATGGTGGTGGCCTGGCAGAACTTGCCATCAGTAGGCACACCACAGAATGAGGAAAAAAATATTGTGAGGTTGCTTTGATTGTAATTGAAGCAGTGTCACTTTTTAAAGGGGATGAGGTTATAAAACCACCTTCAAGCAGCAGTGCCAGCAGAACACCAGCAAGGAGGGTTTCAGACAAGCTCGGTGTGGGAATTGTGCTGCTCCACTGAAGCTGGCTTCAAAGGCAGCAGTGAACCCGATGCCAATGACTTTTCAAAACCTGCTTTGCTCTTACTGGTCTGAAACCAGGCTCCTTCTTTAGCACTAAGTGTCGAGATACGTATCTTTATCCTTGCAGTTCCTTCTTAACTGACCCCCTTTATCTGCTTCATAAAACACTAACCGGACACTGCCGAACTTACTGAGATTAGCTTCGAGTAGCCAGACCTCATCTCACTGGCTCATTTGTGCCAACCAGAGACTTCAGCAGAGAGACGCACTTCAAAAAAAGAAAATAAAAATAAAGCCAGATGAACTGAACAGTGGAAAGGACAGCAGGCAATAGATGCTGGCTCTAGTACCTACAAAACTTCTCTAGTTCCTACAGTGGCTTACTGCTTTCAGTGCCTTGGAGCAGAGCCTGCTGAACAGGGACAACAAGGGGCAGCAGCATTCTTGGTGGTGGTGGTGAAGTGGGGGGGGAGAAAATATTAGGGATGAGTCTTCCTTTCCAAAGGCTACAAGTTCTGGGGGCAGAGAGAGCAAGCCTGCCACACCTAAATGCTAGTACTACAAGAAGGTGAAAAAACCATGAGGCTGAGTTCTCCCACAAAGACACTAAGAACAAGCATGGGAAAAGAGGAGCTTACAACCCACAATAAGCAGGTTTCTAGGCATCATCTGAAGAAAAAACAAAAAACCTTAGACTAGCCTAATCAATTATTTGATTCAGTGTCTTTACAGCCCAGCAGGACATGCATCAGAGTTCAGACCAAGGGTCCAACAGCAGCACTGCAGAGGTTTGGTGGGGAAGGAAAAAAAAGAAGTCATACAAACATTTAATTTGAAAAGGAAGTTCTCTCTGAATATGAATCTGCTCTTATTCTCCCTCCACAGAATACACAAAGGTGTCCCTGAGCATTACCGTAATACAAGTAATTTTCCGTTAAGTGGTCCTGTTCGGGATACAGCTTACGTGAGGGCCACGCAATATGTACTGCTGCCCCTCAGCTTGTATGGTACACCAGCGAGCTAAGGACGGAGTTGGGAATGAAGTCAAGGTTCCAGGAGAATTCCTGACTTGGGTTCATCCATTATAAAACTCAGTCTTGAATAAAGAATTCATGGTTACTAAAGCAGCAGAGTCCCAGCAGAAGAAAAACAGCCACTTACAAGTTTAATGACAGCTACATGGAGACTTCTTTGCGTCCCCAGTTCACAGTGTGTACCATACCAATACAATTTCTTACTGCGTTGGGATGCTGTTATTTTTTAAAACCTAGGAAACAACAAGAGCCTGCTTGGACCTCTGCTTACACTGGCAGTGAACTGCAATTCGTTATCTGTACAGCTGCACCACTGGGATCAGCTACAGAACTGTAGTGTCAACAGTACTCAGAGTTATGCTGACCACTCTGTCATTCACTTGCTCTACGAAAGAGATGACTCTAATAAGGAGGACCTCAGTCCCTTCTGCATCACGCTTCTCTTGGCATTAGAAGAGATGCATTGGTAAGCAAATATCAGCTACGGAAGTTTGAGAAGTGTAAGTGCTGCTTTCATTCAAGAAACACGTGCAACTTTGATCTGTCTCCACTTCGAAAAAACATCACCCCCTTGGCAATTTTCTGCGATTATGCAGGAAAAAAAAAAAGATACATGCCTCACCTTGCAGAAGGAGAGAGAAATTGAGTTTGCAAATGTAAACTTAAAACTAACAAAGAGAAATCGAGCCACCTACACTTCTTGGAGAGGCTATTCTTAAAATAGAAGCTAGAACGATATCAGAGTGCTGCAGTACCACAGGGGACCTGAACTTCCAGGGCTGAACAAAAGCGACAGACTCATCCCCTCCGCTCACACAGGCTGTACAAATAGCTGCTCTGCATCTAGAACAGGAAGAGTTAACATATGCATTATGCACCAGCTACCTGCTGTCATGCCGCGTCAAGCCCTGAAACAGCAAAAATAAAGGGTGCAATGCATCTTTCTCCCCCGAAATGCCCCTCACCAAACGTGAGGGGCAGAGCGCAGAGGTCAGCAGCCAGTCTGACACGTCACCCCCATGCCGGGAGGGAGCTTGGAGGGCCTCCCGCAGCCGGGGACAGGTAGTAATGAAAGCGTTTACCAGTATTTGTCCTCTAGTACAGATGATTCAGAACTTAAACACTTTCTCCTAAAGCCTATAATTTCCATAATCACATTACCAAGATGGTCTTTCACATGGACCGAAGTGTCAAAACACTGAAATTTCAATATAACGCATGAGCCGTTAATAACAGAGTATGATGTTTTTCCCCTATGAAGTTCTCTGCAGTTGGACTTCAAGGGTTGTGATGAGGAGTAAAACATTGTTACAACTTTTTTTTTTAAAAATTAATTCTCTTTAGCCAAACAAAAAAATAGAGCCCCAAAATTAGCGTTTGAACAGATGTGGGTATGAAAGAATATGAGCACATTAAAAAAAAGTCTCAAGTTCAGTATGCATGCTCCTTTGTTTTGAATCTGCAAGGTGGAAATTAATCTGCACACAAAAATAGTTTTCAGGCAGGATACAAAACAATATATACCATGTACGTTGGTATGCATAAGTAATATGCTAAGATTTGAAAGAAAAATCAAGCACGCATGAAGTACAATGTTATCTTGCAATATTCTGGGTTCCATTTGAAGATCTGAGATTCCCCAAAAAATAAAAGAGGAAAAGACATGAAAAGAGATAGACTGTAAATATGTTTTATTTCCCTTCTGTCCTAAGACTGGAAAGTGTGAAGCAGTTAAGTAAAGAAGTCAAAAACTTCTTGTTTAAAGCATTGCCAAAGGCCAGGGAGAAGAGGGCATTTAGAGAGGAACGGGAAGCCATAGCACAGCTTCCAGCTTCACAACACACATGCTACGGGGCTTAGGCAAGTTCCACCGGAGGGAAGAAAAACCTTTGAAGATTTTCAGGAGGGGGAAGAAAAAAAAAGAATAAATCTGATCAAAGCCATGTCTCCTTGCTTTCTTAAAAGCTGATCATTCTCAGCTTGCCATAAACTGCTGTGCATTTCAGTCACAAGGGAGAAATGCTGCATTTCCAGGATACTGCAATGCTACACCAGAGAATAACCTGCAAGAACTCCAGTTTGGGAGATGTTATGGGCCAGCTTCCAAAGAGCCCAGCCCAGCCCTGGTTCGGGCAAGAAAGGATGAGCCAGAAAACATTACGTGCCCTCCAGGGACATGCTCACACAACTGCCTGTACGGCCACCTGGATCAGAGGGAGGCAAAGGTTTGGGTCCGATCACTTCAGGCAGGTGTTTTTCTCCTAAACTTTAGATTACTGAAGTATATCTTAACTGTCACCTGAACAACTAGTCGAGGATGCTGCAAAAATAAGCAATCCTGAGTGGAAGTTGTAACTCAAAATTCTCAGCAATTTTGAGACTTTAAACTTTTCAGCAGCAAAGCAGAACAAGAGAGTATGAAGTCTTCCTCTTGTTTCCCCCCCCCCAAAATCCCACTGAAATTAGTATTTCAAGTTACAAGAGATGTAGCTGCAGTCAATACAAGTTACTCAAGAATGACACTGAATAAGCATTTGGTTATTTGGGAATGACAAAGGAGGTTTCATTTCTAATGTTCATAAGTCATCCAAATTAATTAGGGCTTTAAAATGGCAATGAATCACTTCCCAAAATAATTTGTATTGGCTAAATTAAATCCAGTGAAGGGAGCCAATTTGCCGATTGTAAATTATCAGAGTCCCTGACTAGCTCATGTGTACGTTGTGTACCATTTATTAGGCTACTGGGAAACAAAGGATGGCTACTTTTCATCACTGAACAAGATTACAGCCCTATTAAATGACCAGCTTATTGTAGAATAATTACAGGTTTCTATTTAAAGAATTCACGCCAGACATCATTAAGAAACAAAGCTGAGCGTTGAGGGGAGAGGAACAAACAAATGGAGAAAAAGCTTGCTTTCTGAAGAGCTGCACCAAAAACCTACCTGAAGGGAATACTTCCACCTTCATAGATTAACAAAGATTAGTTCAGAGATGCAAGACTAATTATGAAGATACTTCTGTCCTCTAACAGTGCCTAAAGGCAGCTTGAAGCCCTGAGTCCCACAGCCTGCTTCTCTCACTTGCGGCTGGACAATTGTTTCCAGACTCCCTTAAATTAAAATTACTTTTGTAGAATGCCAGCGAGGTGAGAAAATATACATCAGCATCTCCCATGTCACGCAAAGGAGATGGCTTCACAGCTGCCATGCCACTGCTCTTCCACCTGCCGTGGTCCTCCCAAGCCACCCAGCACACATCCCCCTGACCTTCTCATTAGAGCTAGTTGGCTTGGTTACAGTCTGCAGTGCTGTTCTCAATGCTTTTTCCTTCCTTACCTCTCTATAAGTTAAAAAAAACCACACACATACATAAGTAAAGTTTTATCTAAGCTAATTTACATGGCATTTTCTCTCTTATCTTTATCTCCTTACTCATAAAACCTTGACATTTCTGCTTGAGAAATCTTTCCCCAGCTAACCTGCTTATCGGCAGTAATGAATACTCATGCAAACAGGTACAAAATTAAATGGCGTCTTTACAGTGATTATGATAGATTGAGCCATGCTTAATCTACATAATCAAATTGCTTCTGTGCTCAGCAGTAATACCTTTTTGCTGTCCTGGGAGCAGGTTCGGCATTGGTTTCTCTTTTGACAGCTTCTTTCCTAGAAATGCTAACCGTGACTGGGAAAGGGGCTACTTGAGATGCAATAATTTAAGCAGAGATGTGTGAGGCACATCTTGAACACTGGAATATGGCAAACCAGGTCCAAATAAAAGGTGTTCCCTTTAGGGAAGGGGAAAACATCATGTCTTTAGTCTGCTTAGATGCTGATGAAATAGAAGAATGTATTTAGCCACCTAAAGACCAGATTTGGGTTTCAAATTAAGTTAGCTAAATGTCGCCGAGGTGCCAGAAATTAAGGATGACACAGGTATATTACAAAGTCCTTGACAGAACAGAAGGATTTGGTTCAGAAAAGGTTCTGAAATGCCTCTCTGACTCTGCTTCTAACTTACCAACTCATATTATCAGGTCACTTAGGCCAAAAAAATTCCTGAAGTCTTCGCTACTTTTTAACGTTGATTAATTTTTAGAGGAAAAAGTGAGAAATGGCATTCCCCACAAAGTACAAATAACCGCCTTAAAAAAAAACATAGCCCATTTGCCTTTGTCAAAAACGCAGCATCTCAAGAAGCACGAAGGCTTGCTTCCTGAAGTACATGCTGAAACATTTGTTCTCTTTGAATAGTCTACAAAAATATTAGCCTACAAGCTAGTACTCATTTCTGAACATTACCTAACTGTAAGAGTTCAAAAAGTGAATAAGCCTTATGCAAAATGCTAATAAGTACTTACAAAGAACAATTTCTCTAACTCATTACAGCTGACACACATGGAAAAAACATGCTGCCTGGACCTCCGCAGCTGGAGAAGTGGCAGCTACAGCAAAAAGGTCTCTGCATCATCCTAAGCAAGGGAAGACTAAGACAGGGGAAAACAAAGACAGGTTCTGGCAAGGGCTGCTGGCACAGCTTGACTTTGGCTCAGGAGGAAGGAAAAGCTTGAATTACACAAAAATAGATTTAAGAAAGAATCAGTGACATTTCATCTGAAAGTTCTAGTTTAAGTTTTAATTAGGATCCAAGATTTTGCACTTAAGTGCATGAAATGAAGGAGCGCACGTACTTACGCTTCCCAAGATAACTGACAGATCTGAAACTTACTCATCTCATCTCGAAAGGTTAATTAAAGAACAATCCTTGAGAGCAACACCATAGGGAAACAGAAGAGTCTGCTCCGCCAAGGAGTCCTGGGGAAAAGCTGGCATGCAGCGCCTGCATCCCCCACCTGAGAGACTCGCGTCTGCAAACTGGAATTACTGCACAGTGACCACTGCCATGGAGACGAGCAAGACGGTTTTGAACTGGCCCAGCAAGGCATCGAGAACAGCACAAAGCTTACCCACAGCACTTGCTAAGGCTCTTTGGCAGGTTTCGTAGCCTGTGCTGAGCTCTGTGCTTTGACATACGTACCCTTCAGCAGAGCAGGCGCGCTGACCACCAGCAGCGAAAGGTAGGTGTGGTAACTCTTACAATTAGGAAACTAAGGCAGGGTGACTCACTCAGGATCAAAGTCTGCAATTAAGCTAGAAATAGGCTGTAGGTTCCCCAATTCCCATACACACTGACAGCACTGCAAGGCAAAGGACTTCTCTCATCCGAGCATCATTAAAAACATGCCAGCTTTTAGGGAGTCTGTATATATGAAGCTCATTTGGAAGTCTTATGTCAATTTAAGAAACGTTATCAAAAAGGAGAATCAAAGTTTCGCCGTTTGAGCAAGGCTTTCTGGATGTAAATGACCTTTGGCTGTGCAGTAATTTAATTTACTAAGAACATGAGCAAAGTCACAATTAGATCTAAGAGGACCACTGCACCATTACAGAGGGAAGAGAAGTGTGCGGATGCATCGCTGGAGAGCACTTCATGTCTTGGGGAGGCTGGAGGGATGGTACAAGGAAACATTAAGGCTTCTTGGAAAAAGCAAGCGCGGCTGCTTGCTTGGTACGTAAAGCAGGATGGCATGCACTGCAGACAGAGGTAAAACCGAGGGGAAACGCTCAGCTGGTGGCTCTCAGACCACAGGCTGCTTTTTGCTGGTTTTGCTACAAACTGAAGCCAGGTAACGTGGCTGCCCCCAGGAGAAACAGGCTAATTTGAAAGAAGCCCAGGGAAAAGCAGAGGAATGATAGAAAAAAAAAACCAGAATAGAGATGGATTCTGAATGCTGCTTAACAAAGGAAAGCTTGAATGTTATTTGATGCAATCTTTATGGGCCTGATTTAACTGTTACTAAATTGTTACGTGTTTAAATTTCTTACGTTTTTGTTGCACAGAATTTTTTGTTCTAGTTATGGAGAATTGTTTGACAGCCCTTGATGGCTGCTGAGAAGTTTCTCAATGGCTTAAACAGATTTGCCAGAGTAAAGCACAATAAATCAGAGAAAAGGCTGATAAGGAGTGGACAGCAACAGAAATAATGCAAGGGGTGAGACCACTATCACTGCATCGCCTGTGGGAAAGCTGCACAGCAGGTCAGTGGCAGGACAACCCAAGTGAAAAATACCGCAGTAAGGAACGTTAAAGAACAGGTGTTTATGGACACACAGGTTCCCACAGCATGTTTTTATCCAGCAGAAACACAAATTACACAGCTTCCAGTAGTCGCTCTTCATCTGAGACATGACATCTGTGTACATCAAATCCCCCTAAATCCCCAGCCAGAAAAATGTTAGTGACTCTACATCATTTAGTCTCATGTCCGCTGCTCAAACAGTCCACTTTTCACTTTTAAATTGAAAGTGCAAACTTTCATTGCAGATGCTTGGATTGTTTATTTTATTTTTATTTTTTTTGTTTTGACTTAGAAGCATTTATCTGAAGTAAGTTTATGACAGTGACAACTGAATCACAGTTGTGGGGGCAGTTTCTTCATACAGAAACAGATTGGTTGATGTTACCCTTCCAAAATGTCATCTTTGTGAATGCGATGTCTCAGGACATCAATTAGGCAAGACTCCACTTTAACTACTCGATAGACTGCATTTAGGATGAGCTCCTCTCCTCCTCCACCCAACAAACCAGTTAAGTATCTGATCTGCAAACACTTACATACAAGAGAGTCACTTGCTCAAGTTTTTTATGCAAGGTTTTCAAGGAGACTTGGAATTTAAAAGCAGCATTCTTGGTCTCCAAAGCAGCCCCACGCCTACAGGACATTCACAAAAGTGGATTCAGGTCTGCTTGCAGCATCAGTTCACACTTCACATATATGAATTGCCTGTCACTGAAAAAGTCACTGAGGTAACTGCAACCTGGGCTCACCCTTTACACATTTACTCATCCAAACACAGGGCGTATATTTCAGTGAGCAAGCCCATTTAGACAGGGTAACATTTAAATAAGGGTGCACAGTGAGTATCTGTAAGTGCCTTCACCAAAAGCAGCAAAACCCCTGCTAATGCACACACACAAAATTGAATGCCAGAAATAGAATAATTGTTTGGGGATTTCAGATGCAGAAGTAAAGAAATTCAGACACCCAGGTGGAAGACTTCAGACCACAGCAATCCCTTGTCTCCCAGTATCCCGCTCCCTGTCCACAGCACTTTGGTTACCCTGCAGGTCTTCATTTTCTTATACCAGTCTGCAATACCCACGCGAACAGGAAAATACCAAGTGCAGTCAAACCCTCAGCAGTGCCACTCCCTGAGAAAGCAGAAAGCATCCCTTTAGCACCCAGACCGAGCAGAAAGCTTACCCCATCTGGTAGTGCCCTCCAGCAGACAGCACTCACAAACTCATTTGTGTCATCTTCCTTCCGGTCCTTGTCCAGGACACTCTTGACTGTATCAAACTTGAACGTAAGCAGTGTCTTTGAGAGGCCCTTATAGTATAGGTAAAGGGAATTATTTTCGCTTCCTAGAAATAAGAAGTGAAAATGCAAGATTACATGCTGGAAGCAGGCACAGAAGTAAGGCTTCTTAGCTCTTTTATTGTTTAAAGACATGACATTTCCTCCTAGTAGGTATCATTATGCTCGTGGTGCCTTGGCAACTGGGGGTGCTCCACAGAAAACTTTCACGATGCTTAAAAACAGAACCAGGCTTTATTACAAGACAACTACAGTACGCAGTGCACTTGCAAAATATACAGGATCCCAGCCTTACTCCAGAACTTCCTTGGGGTCAAGCACTTTGAGCAGTACATCTACACTGGCACGTGGTCAGTGTTACAGCTATGAGGCAGGTAGCACTGTCACAATTTTGCTTGCAGTAATCAAATATGACAGCTTGGTCTATGGAGGTTTAAGTAAGAGAAACTAGACAGCGTGCAGACTTTATTTAGAAATCCATCCCAATTTCTGCCTTGCAAGCTGTGGAGAGATCAGAGAACACGCAAACTAAGGTCCTCCTCCCTGCAGTGCTGGAGCAGCTGTCCTGTTCATCCCACAGGGATCAGCCTGCCCATGCTTTTCCGCCAAGACCTGTGGATTTGCAGAGGTTTAACAGCCCAACTTAGGCGGCAAAAAGACAAACTACCAAAGGAGTAACCACTTAAGGATGATTTAGTCTTCCGAAAAGCCATTCGTACTGAGGGCATCATTGCTTCACCATGGAGAATGCTGTACTAAGCAACAAGTACGTGACCACTCATGTGGTCCAGGCTACTGACCTCCCCTAGAAAGACGCAGGAGGCTATGTCAGTTGATAAACTTGAAGGACACACACCATATCAACAGCAACTACAGTAGCAATTAGTTTTTGGTGACAGCAAGTCTGAATCATCATATACAAAGACTTCATCTCAATTTAAAGGAAACTAAGCACATACCCCCTTAGGTCAGGCTCCTTACACCATCCCCTGGGAAGGGAGAGGAGGGTGTAAGCTCAGACCAATCCTCTATTAAAAAGCCCATGCAGCTATGTGGTACATTGCTGGTGTGCTTTGCAAATGGAGAGGCAGGAGCTCCGAGGAGTCACAGTAACTTTTGTCAGGGCAGCTACTCTACTCACCACAGGCGATGTAGTCTCCGTTGGATGCCAGCCCTACAAAATTCTTCTCATTGATGTGACCTTTGAAGGAGCGCAAGCAGTGAGGTTTCCCTACGTTCCACAGCTTCAGCTGACTGTCTGTTGACCTGAAAACAATACCTAAAGTTACACTGCTGCCATATGGCAGGTAATCCTTGCTTGAAACACTGCTCCTTAACACTACCTGCAATGTAAATGTGGGAAGTCTTAGTACACTCAGAAATTTATCCCACTTTCAATCATATGCAACCCAGCTTGAGCTTCGAGAAGGATCACATCATTCTAAAAGCTTGATAAAACGCATTACATGTTTGAATAAAAAGCTTCCTCACAGTATTACTCTTCCTTTCCCCAGTCGATTGCAGAGTCCTCCACTGAACTGTACAGCCTGTGGTCCATCACTGCTCCCTGCAAATCCTTGTAGATCCAGGACATGCTGATTTTTTTTATTTTTATTTTTAAATCTCTACAGTATAGACAAAGTCTGTTCCTTTCTGCCTTCTCGCTGCAACTCTCATTCATGCCTTTACAGGACTCAAGGTAGAAAGCAGTCTCCTTCCCTCCAGCTGCCCTGAAAGCAGGATATTCTCCTCCTGCCCAATACCACGCAACTGCCTGGATATGAATCTCAAACTTTCACTACTTTCACCTTGACAACAAAGCTAAATATTACTTTTAAAAATACACAACTCTGTTGGGATTAAATCAAAATCGATGTTTTGCATTGTTCCTCCACGTGCAAACATACCTGCCTTCAAAATGTTTTTCTGTTTACTGTGAGCAAACATTTCCCTTTTGGCAAAAGAAGGGAGGAGTAGATAGTCTTCTCTGCCTGGCAGAGCTCAACTGATCTAGGAAGATCCCAGGCTCCTGGGAGATACAGGATTAATTAATTTCCCCAAAGCTGAGGGGACCTGAGCCTCTCCACATCCCAGGAGTTATTCTCTAGCAATTGCCAGGCTTGGATATGCTGGCACTCCCTGACTTACAGCGATGCAATCCACAGTACGTCAACAAATGCTGATGTAGTGGGGACCGCAGCCCGGTTAACCCCGCCTTGAGGAAACAGACGGAGCTGTTCTGATCTTAAATTTGAAAGAGACTGAAGTAGGACCAGTCATCCTGCTGAGGTGGAAGAGAGGGGAGGCAGGTACAGGTAGTGTTACCGAACCTTGCTGCTTTCCAAATATTAGGAGTTGAAAGGAAAAAACCCAACAATATCCACCAAATATTCCTGACATTAGTCCTGCACCAATGTCACATTTGCTTAAAAATACAGCACAAGAGAGAGATGCACCTCGTGCTCTACTGCAAAAACCTTATCTCAGCCCTCAATGACAGCTGGAATGACAAAGGAGCGATAAGGGAGCTGCAGCAAGATTTGTTAGTCATCTGCAATAATAGCATGAGGTCAGACCACAACAAAAGTATGAACTTTATCTCTAATAGCGTGACCTGAGCAGAAGTGCAATGCTGGTCCCAGGCCTTGACCAAGGAGACCCTAAAAACAGAGTATTCAGTTTCTCTGTCTGATGTTTGTTCCACATCCATTGCTGCCCTACGCTGCAGCTCACTCTCCCTTCCCTTCTCTTGTACTTGCCACCACAGCAACGCGTGGAAAGGGGAAAGACACATACTACTGTTCTTTTTGCCCAGAGGTACAGGGACATGCCTTCTTTGCTATTAGGGTAGCAAAATTATTTTTAAAACACTGCTTTTTAAAGCTTCAGAGTTGCCTGGAAACTAAATATTTCTGAAGACAGGGTGAAGCAGCAAAAGAATAATCCCTGGTCTACAAGCTGTCAGATTCCTGTGATAGCTCCTACTATTAGCTAGCCCATCAAGATGACCTTATGTATACAGGCACTTAACCTCCATGTTTTAGTAACATACTTTCTAGATCAATTCATTAAAATAAAAACACTTAACCTATTACTAATGGAATGCTTTTACTGTTAAGTTTCCCATCAAGCTCTGGCCATGTTTTCATTGCTTAGGACAAGCATGCCATCTAAGATGGCAGTTACCTGCCACTGTACCACAAGGATAGGAAAAGGCCATTGATACTTCTGCTGCTACACTGCTCTTCTGGTTTCATACCCCTCCAAAAAAATATCATGGATGTGTTGCTCTGTTAAATCTGCCTCTCTGTAAATCAGCACTGCAATCAATGTGTTGTGCTAAATACCAGGCAGTTCTGAACACCCCTGAGGTCAAAACCTAACTCTACAAGGCACAGTAAATCGATGCAATCTATAAAACAGCTTCAGCTAGAAATCTAGAGAATATACATACATTTTCTTTTCTTAAAAGAAATAAGAGCTTTGTTTTTGGGATTCACTACTACTGACTCCCTAATTTGCAAAGTTAGGGCATGAAAAATAATTTACTCTCTCCAACATCTCTTTCCGTTCATGTACAAAAAGACAGGTGAACCTTGCAGTTAGTTCCCTCGCCCTGTTGTTGCCTGTCCAAGTCTGACAGCTCTATTCATATTCCTCCCAGGACTCTGGGATAATCATTCTCAAACGTCCAGCTCAAGTAGGACACAGGGCCATTCTGTCCCAAAGCATCCCACATACGATGCTCCACTTGATCATATGATGCTCAGCTAGAACATTCCCAGCCTCCTTACACTTCTATTAAATGCCTGCTTCTTAGTCAAATTCGGTTCAAAGCATTCAATATAATTTGCTCTAAGTATGAATTTGCACCCTTACAAAGAGCTATAATCCTAATGGAAATAAGAAGAGAGGAACTGATGAACAGCACTAGAAGTCACCAGGGAACCTTCCGTCACACAGCTCAGATCAGCGTAATTCACCAGCGGTCTGAATACCCGTATGTACGCCTTAAAAACCTCTGCTTTGGCTCCAGGCTGCTGGAGCAAGCTATGTGAAACACGGGACAGAACTGAGATGGATAATCATCTACTTGGCACAAGGCAGCAAGCCTACTTTCTAGGACTAGAT
Organism: Chauna torquata; assembly: GCA_013399475.1. Taxonomy (NCBI): domain Eukaryota; kingdom Metazoa; phylum Chordata; class Aves; order Anseriformes; family Anhimidae; genus Chauna; species Chauna torquata. The sequence goes on from VXAL01012337.1 coordinate 155,261, forward strand.
CTAACCCCGTGATTCATCCCTGCTGCCCTCTGACGTCAACACACTTGCCTATGACACCTAAGATTCCCCTAGCAGCCTACAGACCCTAAGGGTTACTTGCATTTTCCCCAACATTTAACAGGGGCTCATCTCCGTTTTATTGATGAGGCTTGTACCCAGTCCTACAAACCTTTCCCCACGTGATCTGATAGATACTCATTCTTACACGACTGAAAACATATCTAGTACTGAGGCAGCCACATTTGGTTTTGGGGCAGTCCTATCCTATTGCTTTCAGGCTATGGCTGAACACCCTCTTCAGACGTAGCAATACTATTTGGTCACTTCTGTCACTCATCGACTGCCCTGTTACTGCAGATTACTACCCTCGGGGCTGCCAGCAGCCTTCTGTACACCAGAGCTGTGGTCAGGAGCACCCTCAGCACACAAGCTCTTCATAAGAGGACCATCCACTTCAGCTTCTGGCCACGAGCCCTGACTTCGGGAAGCTGCAAGCTGTTTGTCTGTGTGTTCCTCTTAAGCTTTTTAGCTCCACAGGACACAACAGAGCCAAGTGACACCAGGAATGAATTTCTATTTTTGCCTTAGAAAAAGCAACGATCTGCTTCCCAAAAGCACAGCAGCTACTGCACGCACCCACCCACACTGGTGAACTTGCACAACGGCCCTGACGACTGCCAGAAATCGAGGGCTACAAAGTTTTTAGCCTAAATAAAAGGAAATACTTACGCAGAGACAATTTCTTCCCCACTCACAAATTTTGCGTAGGAGACTGCCTTGCGATGCCCTTTGAACACCATGATGGGCTGCTTAGTGTTGCGAAGATCATAGTAGTGGACACAGTGATCTGGAGGCGAGAAAGAGGCAAAGTTATCAGCTGGGAAAGATGCATGGGACCTCTCACAGTTAATCAGCTCACAATGAAAGTCCTGACTATGGTTTCCACATCTCACTTCAAGCCTCATCTAGGGTCTGCACTATTGGAAAGGAGCGTTTAAAGCAGACTGCTTAAAATGCCCCCAAAATTTAGTTCCGCAAACCCCACTTAGCCCACGTGCAAGGCAGCAGCTAAAAGGACTCTCGTCGCTCCTGCCTTCCTTCTTGGCGCTGTGCCTGGGCAGTCTAATTGCCCTTTCTAATTCCCCACGCCCCCCACTCTCCTTTCTCAATCTGTCCCCTCCTGGAAAACTGTTAAAGAACCTTAGGCTACAAACTCAGTCTGTCCGCTACTTAAATTGGATAGTGGAAAATATGGATTGAATTTCTCATGCTTACCCTATATGGGTAACCTCTATACTTTTGGTTTTGCTTCTCTCCTTTGGCTTTATAACCAAGAGAAAATTAGCATTTCTGCTAAAGAGAGAACAGACACTAGACTCCAGTTCTTCTTAAGATTTAATTCACAGATGTGCTGCAGTGCCACAACCACATAAAAGGAATCGCAACAGAATTACTAATACATTTTCTGCACAACTAAATGTCAATTCCCAGGAAAATAGAAAAAGAAAAGCAAGAATAGAAGCCCTCATGAGATCCAAGCCCCAATGACACCCAGCACTCTTTCCAGCTCAGCAAGGTTAATAAGCTTCTCCCACCCCAACTTCCCATCATTAATGTTGAACTTCATTTAATTATCCCCTGCTGTTCTGGACATGCCGGGATAGGAGGCCACATGCACGCATGGAAACGGAGCAGGAAGCCTCCCTTCTCACCAGGCAACTTGCGGTACCCGGACGTCAGCTGAAAACTGCTCTGACCCTCCTCCCACTGAAACAACACACCACCAATGGAAGATTATCACAAAGATTACATAGAAATGAATTTAAATGCCAATAGCTACCGCTATTTTTGTATTTGCGCTGAGTTTCAAAGCAGGGCTCTCAGCCATACAAACAACACCCAGCTGTCTCAAAATCCCATGTGGTTTGAGAGAACCGGATTCCCACTGATCAGGCTACGGCTACCGAAGCTGCCTTCAGAGCAGAGGTAGCTTTTCACCTGTATTAACAGGCGAATTGCTGGCCACGGCCAGACAGGGGACTATGGCAGACACCTGTAGTAAAATGGGGCAACCAGGCAAGTTGTCGTCCTCTCCGCTTTGGGCGCCTTGCTCTCTGCACATCAATATGGCATCAGCAGCTTCTCCAGTAAGAGCTTTCCGGCTGTCTCCCTCTCAAATCATGCCCTTCTCGCTGTGCAGAAGCTCCTCAAGTCTCCTCCACCACTCGCACAGGGATTTAATCGGTCAGCGACCGTTCGAGTCACCCCGCTGTGTTGAAGCTCAGCAGCTACCATGCCCGCTCCCGCTAGCACTAGAACGCTGGGAAGTGCTCTACACCCAAGCGCTCCTTCGCATGCTCCCGTTTCTTCTTCCTCTGAAATACGAGCCCTCAGAATGGCCAACACTATCGACCAAAATCCCAGAGCGTTCCTACTGTTTGGGCATTTTAATCAGCTTTAGAACAAAATGATGCTGTGACAGGCTTATTCAGGTAGAGGGGATCATTTCCAAAGGGACTTCAAATTAAGCGTTAACATTCCTTCTGTAAGATTTGGGCACCTTGCTCCCTCCCACCTCTCTGAAAACTGACACATTTTCTAACCTGGCCCGCACACATGCTCCTGGAGCTACGAAACAGTTAACTGGCAATTGTTATTTTAATGAGTAGAAATGATTCTAGCAGGGTTTTCTATTAGGAGCCAGTTAGTGGATAAGCCTTTCAAGCCTATTTTTGCTCCCAATTTCAGCTTCCTCTCCAGCTGGCCTGTCATTAGGATACCTTTCAAGCACCAGATTTTAGCCTTCAGAGGATGACAGGGAAAGGGGTACCTGCGGATGGCCTGAAAGAAAATGTGTGTAAGCTGCTGGAGTGATGCGGAAAGGACAGAGACGTAGCAGGAAAGACAAGTCTGTTTGCAGTGAAGGGACATGAAGTTGCATTTGCCTGCTAAATATCACAATAAACAGCTGTAAACCCACTGGCACCTGGCCCCAGCACGACATGCCTCCCCGGTTCGGCAGGGCAATCAATCACTGTCTGCTCTCATCGCGGCAAGTTTGAGGGAATGGCAAGGCCAGTGGGTTCTAAAATTAGCTGCTTAATTATTAATTGATTATTTCAGCAGCTGATGTGTTGGCACGCAATTCATGTTTTTTTTAATTTAACTGAAGCAGCTATTTTTAAGTAGATATATGAAGACTTATGCTTACTGCATTCATTAAAATCAGAACAGGTGGTCATGTTTTACAGTTAAAGAGATACTCTCTCTTTTAGGCCATATGGACTTTCTGAAAACAAGATAAAAATGCCATCTGCTAAGGAAGTGGAGAGCCTGAAAACGAAGCTAAATGAGAAAAATACAACTCCCAGGTAGCCCGGCAGGAGCCTCATGGGGTGGTTTTGGATGAGCTGAGGTTGTCTGCAATCGGCAGCGTCCCAGGCTCGGCAGCACGGCACTCTGCACGGCTCAGAAAATGAAGGAGTCCTAAGAGCCACCTGACGGCCAGGAAAACAGCGGGCATTGAGAGGACGGTTCCCCAAACTGTGCGATAGCCCTTAAACACCATTTGATCCTGCCCTCGGCATTTCTAGCAGCCACAAAGCGTACCTGTTTCATTGCTGGCCAGACACGCACAGGCTAATTTGCTTCTTGTTTTGCTCCTCAACTATGAGCATTAAAAAACAAACTTTCAGCAATTTTTTCAGCTCTACAGTTTCTATCCCTGACCAGAAAACTCGCTTAAAACAATTTCAACTTGAAAATGATGTTTCTACAGTTAAAAGCCTCACACGTAACCCTTGGGCAGCAACAGCTCACTGCTTTACTTCTTCTGTGTTCTGGCTTAATTGAAATATATATGAGATAATGGGAAAGAACATGTATACATACCATAACAAATTAAACACTCTGAAGCAATTCTTGTCTAATTCAATGTCACTGCAGAAGCTGAGTAAGACAGAATGCTGCTGCTCCTCCTGAATTCAAATTTTTTTTCTGGCAGGTTATACTGTATCTTCTTTTTTTTTTTAATGGTCTCAGAAGGCAGAAAGGGCAGCTCAGCTCCGCTACTGCTGCTGAGAGGTCACAGACCACAAGTCTGAGTTTTAAAATAGTGCTTTTCCAGAACTGCTTACTTCCCTGAAGAAGGCTACGCTTTCACCTTCGAGCCGCCTAGTGACAACTAATCAAGAATTCAGACATTTTACTGCAACTGCTGACAAGTCCAACAAAACTTCCAGAAGATCTCACAACCTCTTCAGGAAATATAAACCGTGTCAGCAGAGGCTGGCATCACTCACTGCTTATCAACTCATAAATTACCAAGACCCCAGCCGGCAGAAGCAGGGCAAGCAGGAAGGCCGGTTCTGCGATGCACAAGGCGAGATGAGCATCTCAGTCTCTGCTTGGTTGCACGGGATGGGGGGAATGAACAAACTGATGATGTGGTTACACAGTCTTAGGAAATCAGGTTAAAAACTTCTGAAAGGAGAGCTGGGAATTGCTAATGGACCCAGCAGCATCTTAGATAATTTTAGAACTGTTCAAAAAGATGTAATTGCTCTTGGATTTTTGGTTGTTTAAACAAACCAAAAAAAAAAGGCAAAGTACATGTTTTTGCCAAAAGTGATTTTCCTCACACTTCGGGAGATTTATTACTAAAATTCACAAAACAGCTGTTACTAGAAGGCTCTGCGTTGACATCACCTATTGCAAAGATCTTAAAACGTGCTGAGGAGCAGCGACTCCAGAACCAGTCCTCTGTAGGCAAGGGTTAGGAAGGAGCACCACACGGCACCAGTTTGTTGCCTTTTGTTGAGCAGCAGCACAGCAGTGGTGGTGACGCACGCAAAATGCAGCAGAGCAGTTCAGCTCTCCAGGCACCCAGCAATTCCAAGCCACATCCATCTTCCCCGTCACGTGCTTCGCCCACCTTCACCACCACCATTATCCACCCTACAGCACGAGCTAACTCGCAGGCCCTCCACGGCTTTTTTTTTGACCGAGAACCACTTATTTGAAGGAATATGAAGCCAAAGACAGCAAAACAACAATTTACCTGCAATGCAACAGTTTTATATTCAACGGATGTAATGACTAAAAAGCCCCAAGAGCCGCATGCAAAGGTTCTGTAGCTCTCCTCTGCAAAACGGGATTGCTGAAGAACTGATGACCATTTTACTAATTTAATTCAGAAATGCGTATTTCTCAGCTGTTCGGTATTTATGTTATCGATCTACTCAAAAAGTAAGTAATTTACACAGTTCTCATTTTTCAAGTGCTTATGTGTCTGAGAACGCAAGTGGTGCTCGCTGCTACATGTCAGATGAATGTTATCGCCATGAAGATGCCCGTATCCAAAACCAGAGTCAGAGCTTAAGCAAACCAGACATTACTTGAGGTCTGTTAAAGGTCTTCTGCTGTCAAAGCACAATTTTTTTTTTTAAAATAATCAAGATCTTCAATACCAAACCTAGGGGGTCAAATTCGTTTTCTAAATTAACGCTCCAGCTACAGCCTGCAGTCCAGCACGCCTCGTGCTGCAGCTATTCTACTGAAACAAAGGCCCAGGCCAGAGCACTGTCTTTAAACGTTTCTCTTGTGCTTCTTTGTTCATGACGACCTTGTTTATCCAGTATCTCATGTCAGTGGCTGGTTATGCCCTCAGTTTTGTCTGTTTTTCTCCATTATATTCGAGTCTGGATCAAAGCTCATTGTTTTCACCACAGAAAAAAATATGTCCATAGGCAGTAAGAATTAGAGACATTTAGAGAAGTCTGACTGAGGGGTGGAGGAAGGTTATTAAATGATTTGTACAGAAACATTTAAACTGAAGCAGGGCAAAACTCGTGCAAGACACCTCTGCTCTCCTCCTGTTAGGTTATTCAGAAGAAACCAAAACAAAAAAACTCCAATATGGCACAAAAAAGCCCACACAATATCTTTAGAATGAAAGATGAGAGGCATGATTTTGTGGAGTTTGATTCTACTTCTACTTTTGATAGTTAAAAATTATTTTAGAAATCATCCATTGCTCAATACATACTGAAGGAGTTCACTGAAATCCAATTATTTAAACATCTACCTGTAGAAGCTGATCTTTCTTTTCACTTGTTTCTCCTCTGTATACAAAGTGTAAGCAAGAATACTTAGCACGTAGAATGGACAGAACAAAGACTTCAAAGCTACCCAGAATTATACCTCGGCAACTTGTTCAGCAAGAAAAGAATTAAGCATATAATCACAACCCAATGCCTTCAAGTGTCCTAAGCCCAGTGGTTCAAACAAAAGCTTGTGTTTCAAGTGTCTGGGTGAAAAGAGCACACGTTATCACTCCCGCGAGCGCTATTCCATAAAGGGAAGGGCAAGCCACCTTAATGAAATTTTGTTCAACATACACAAACAAGCAATAGAACAACAGAATTTTAACAAGAAAATTTTAACCAAAAGTCTCTTCTTCTGCCAGGCTCAATGTGATTTCTCCCTACAAAAAGGAAGCTTGCGTCCTCAGAGGTAAAGTCTTTGGCTAGACTAAAAATGGAAGCAGAAGCAGGAGGCTTACGTACAACTTCTGTTTTCACTGTTGACAACTCTCCTTCTGTTAGTGCAGAGAAAGAGGAAGGAGATAAAGAGGGACATCCTAAATTTTAATCCTGATTTTAAAATAAATCAGGACTAGCACACTGTAGTACAATGTACTGTATTGCAGTACACTGAAGATGACTTTGCACATTCGATGCCTTGGTCCTTACAGAAACCTGACCAAGGGCCAGATAAACAAGCGCTGCTCTTTCTCAAACATCTAAGAAAAGACAGAGAACTGCTATCAGAGCCCAAACCTTGAAGATGAAATGCTTTAAAACAGATCTCCTTTAATTTGAGAGGAGACTTACAAAAGCCTCAGCTCTATGCTTGACCTCAAAGCCATCTAACAAGCTGCATACTTACAGAGTATCTTGAAAGCTATTAAGAAGAAAGCAGAACTTCCCCGGTGGATCTGCTACCTACCTCCACACCAGGAAACAGAGCTTCCCCACAAAGGCAGCAATTTCTTCAAAGGCTGGTTAAAAGACAACTCAGGATTTAATTACGAGGAAGTCAAAACAAACTCAATCCTTATGCAGAGTGCAATTTCTGTTTAAAATCCGTTTTTGCTCAAGGGCCCTTAAAGTCATAGAACAATGTAGGATGAATTCCAGAGATCTCTTCCAACCAGCTCTCCTTCCCACTCAGAGAAGGGTCACCTGCAAAGTCAGATCCAACTCAAGTTCAGTAACTCTGCTCACGTCCTACTCAGTCAAGCTCTGAGCATCTCCAAAGACGGAGATTCTGCAAACTCTTCCCTGGCCTTGGCTGCCTTGAAAAGTGCTCTTATGTCACAGGATTAGGGAGAATTTTTTTTAATCCAAATTTGCTTAAGCTATTTGTTATTGACATAAGAAAGGCAAGGCATTTCTGACTTCTCAGATCTTTCAGGTTTTGTCTACCTACTCCCACATGCTGGAGGTAGCATGAGGCACTACCATGCAACCTTTCTCCTTTAATTCAATTTATTCTTACTGGTTTAAAAAAAAGGAAAATGAAGAACTACTGAACTTTACCTTTTGCAGACTCTGTAATAGCAAACAACGGCACTTACAGACCTTCATGTGACTGAGATGGCTTTGTTACAAAACAAAAAAAAAATTAGGATGGAAGGTTAGTTTCCCATACAGCAGAGAAGTTGACCAGAGTTTGACCATCCATGTGTGTGTCTTGCTGTGGAGAGAAGACTGGGGACATAGGAGAGTTGAATGTTCCAGCTATGGAAATAATTCAACTCACCAAGATCTGTGAAAACTGGTCTTTTCCAGGGCAGAAGAGAGAGTAGGGAAAAAAAAGGGTCTTTACTATAGCAATAGAAAGGCAAGATGTCATTTGGGCATTCAAGAAAGAATGGTGAGGAAGCCTTCCAGCCAAGGAAGCACTATAAAAACATTTATTTCACTCAACAGAGTAATACCAGAACGGGCTAGGATCAGCACAGGCTTTGGTCTATCAGAAGCCTTTTCAGGGAGAGAAGGCAATGTGGCAGCTTCCACTACATAAAGGAATTACATGGTCTGGGGAAAAAGAGAGAAGATGACAATGCATTATGCACGGGAAACAAAGTGGACTTGAACTCAAGAGAACAAAGCCCTGCAATGAAAACAAACACAAGAATTTTCTGAAGAAATTAGATAAATATCGACAACAGTGAGTTGACATCAGTGCCCTCTTTAGGAAACATTTCCCTTACTGTAAGTGAAGAGATTAAAAATGGGTTTGATACAGCTTGACACCAAGAACCTCTGGCAGGCCAAACTATCCGCAGCATTTTGCTGAAGAATGCAGTGTCCTGTTTTCTACTCACAGCATGACAAATCACATGACAAGAAAAGAACAGACAAAACCATTTCACCCCAACATCTCCCTGCTGGAAAATCATCACAGCACAGGCAAAGCTAACTGATATTTATTTTTCCTGCCCATACCTTCCCTTCAATAGAACCAACAAAACAAGAAAATTCTATCCCAGTACCGTCACTGTTACAGGCACAATCAAAACGTTTGCTGGATATAGCTTTGCATCCAGTTTTCTGTTACAGAAATTACAGGTACTTTGTTTCTGTAACTGAGACAAAATCATCCATTTGATGCATTTGCTTTACTTTTTATTTTTACCTGAGTCCCCTTTGCAGTACAAGAACAATTTTTCTCTGAAGAACCATTTTCTTTTGCCCTGGGGGAATCTTAGCAATCTATTCGAGGAGCAATGCTCTGGCCTGCAGCACTGAACTGGAACAATGCCCTTGTTTTGTATTTCATGGGTGTGCTCAACACAATTTGGGATGCAGTACTTCATTCTTGCTTGCTATCAGAGTTCTGTCTAGACCAGCGGTCTCAAACACCATCGTAAGAGACTCCCAGGGAGCTCGCACACACCTTGTCTCCATAGTTGTCGCGGGCATTCAACAGCCACCCAACACAGGACCGCAGTTTGGAAAAGCATTCAATAGATTTTTTTCCCTCTAGGCCAAAGCTCCTCCATGTGCTCTTCCCCTACATCGTGCTCTGAAGACCATACAACATTAAGCAAGGTCTGTATGATTTACTTTGCTGGTGGCAAAATCTGAAAATATATCAGTTAAGTAAGGAAGCCACAGAGCCAATGATGTCAGTAAGGAGATGAAAGGGAAGTTTCTAAAGCAGAGGAAGGCATGCAGGTATTGGGGATGACTGCATTCTGACAACTCAATCTCATTTTCCCACACTGCGATACAGATGATTTTTGAAAGTAACTGCCCACCATATTTAGGGAATCCAACACAAATCCAGCCCAGATTTCCACATAAATGAAGGCAGAGCACAGCTTTGAGAAGGAAACGCCTAACAGTGTTCTGTATGGCAGAATGGACGACAAAGAAAGCAACATGGGAAAGGCTCACTCCATGAAAACTGAATTCAAGAGAGCTGCAGTTGCATTAAACACATTTGGTAGCCTCGGTTTCATCCCTGGCAAAACCAACAGCGCAATAAGCACTCTACCAAGGAAAGGCTCAGGGATGTGACAGCAGCGGGTTACAGGTTAGCACTTGATATATTTTGACAGAACTCTGCAGGGAAGACGATACCCTGCTTCAGCCAGTGATTTTAATCTCCTACTAACACCAAATGTACTTTTTTTTTAAAAAAAATATATATCAACACTAGCATTTCACTGAGGATCTGTATCTCCCTCTGCTGAACAGAAGAAGGGAACAGCAGCCTTGATGGAAACTGCCAACTGGGTTTTTAACCTTCGTATTCGACAGATTCCCTATGGCTTGAAGTTACAGATGACATTTGCTGGGGTATGGATAATGGTCTTTACGCACTGGGGACATTTTTTATTGACTTGTCAAAAGCTTTTGACACAGCAGCCCATAAAGCCTCCACTAAGTAACTTGTCTCATATTAAGAAGAGAAGGAGGAGGCATAAAGCATTAGAGATCTTAATCAGTTGAGAAAAAGAGCTCAGATGGGAAGGGAAGCAAAACAGATTTCTCCAGAACTCCTTTGAAACTTTGACCTTTATGGTTTTAAAGAACTACAGAGATTTCTCACAGGAATAAGGGATAGCTGGTTTGTGTGCAATTCGAAGATTGCCTTTTATCAGATCGCTGGAAGAAACAAAATATTAAGTACAGATAAGGCAGATTAACAATGTTACAAAACTAATGAAGACAACAGCAGCAACAACCTGCAGCTTTTAGAAGAATTCATTCTTTATATCTGAAGGAGAAAAGAGTGACTGTTCTTAACCCTACTCTTCTCTTGACTGTGAACATATATGACTACATCCGCTAATGCATGTATATCAATTGGCCAAAAATGAGTTTTATGACACCTAGAATACGTGAAGAGCAGTCATTTTACAGTAAAAGGTGCCCCAACCCATGCTGTCTGAATGGACTACATCTCTGAAGATCTGAAACTTCTCACATGAGCACCGGAGTCTTATTTGTACAATGACTGTTGGATACATGTGTCAAAGTCTGCAGTACTGCCTTATTTGCTGAGCAGATCTCTCCTGATTCAAGATACTTACTGTACACAATATTTGGTCTTACTGCAAACCAAAGCTCCGGTTATTGATTGACTCAAACTACTGCAGGTCACGAAGCTGTGATGGAAGGAAAGGGCAACAGCTTTCCGACTCCAAACAGACTCCAAGACCATGTGCTCCGTCAGCTTGAGTTACAAAGGGATAACAGTTCCTCTTTGGAGGAACTCCTCTCAACCTAGCCCAAATATTTAAAAATTCTCCTAAAAAAAAAAAAGCCCACGTGCAATGTTTAGATGCTCAGATACTATGAAATGAAGCCTTCTAGATGGCAGACCACACTGCCTTTAAAGGTTACAGATTTTCCTATGCAATGTGAGAGCTTTCACCAGTTTGTATGGAACAAGTAGCATATGTTGTAAAAGTCTAAATGTGCACTGTACGGAAATAAAAGCCTGGAATGGTTAATCTATGCAGCAATCTGAAAAGGAGGTACCACAGCAAGGCACTACAGAAGATGTCATTCCAACTAGCAATTCCTTTCAATTCAGCTACCAGAAAAACTGCAGCTTTGCAAACTCCAAGGTTGAAATGGATTAAACTCCTAGGAATATAGCAACAGCTAGTAGCAAGAGCAATTTGGTATTTGGAGGAAAAGATGAGTCTCAGAGTTGCCTATTCTGTTCCTGAATTTCAAGGCTCATTTCAATTTTAATTTGAATTTTGTAATGTTGACTAAATGACTTCTGCACCAGTCATAAGACAAAATGTTCAGGAAAAGAATATTTAAGCAAACAATTAGCACACTCATTTCTGCCAGTGACAGATTTTCCTTTTCTCCAGAGAATCAAATGGAGCTTTTCAAGTTCATTTTATTTGTTCACTTGTTACTGAAGTATAACGACGTCTTGGATAAAGTTTGATAACTTCTAATAGGTCTCTATAATGTTACTCGCTACTTATTGGAAGTGCTTTACCCAACAAATCAGAGACAACATTTTCTGTGTAAATAAAGTTGTATACGCTTTTAAATTCCAAAGTCTGCATGAAATTTGCACACACATCTGCTGCTTGCCTGTGAGCGGTTTCACGTCCCTTCCTGCTCTCTTGGGAAGCAGCCTCAGCACTAACGCACACTGCAGCAAGGTTTGAAAACACCGTGCAGCGCCTGGCTGACCTGGCAGTCTCTCTGATGGGCACATACAGAGAAGTCGGTTTAACTGCAAACATCATCGGTTTCAATAACACCGTGTGGCTGCAGTTCTTCTGCTTGTCAGACCTGAACACAAGTAGACTGTGATCAACCAAGCGGGTCTGAAATCAGAGCTAGAAAGACAGTCTTCAGACATGCATCAGGACAGCAGGAGGCAGTTTGATACTTTACTTTGTATTACATTCCAGCATCATTTTTAAAATGGATCATTTTAAAATCAAACCTTCAAGGTGGTGTTCTAAACTGAACAGTCTCACTAAGCTCAGTGCTTCCCCCAAAGTAAGCACTGTCAGTACAGATATATGATCACTACCACTGGCCAAAACCACAGATTCCTTCAAAGGACCCTCAGCAGATTGAAGAAGTGCTGTAGATGCTTTCAAAGGCTGCAACAAATGAAACATTTGCCATGGTTTCTGGAATGAGTTTAAACCCTAACATGTCCAGCGTGCACTTCCAAAACAGGGACTTGCCCCCTGCTTTCCCTGCCAATAACCTCAGAGATCACGGACTAGAAGAAATTTAGTGAATAACCACAAAAAGGGAAGACACCCTGCAGGTCAAGCCCAATAGAAGCAACAGGCAAGTCCTGGGCTGCTGCATGCCGTACCAATTTCATAAAGGCTGAATTTTGAGCATTGCTGTGAACTTTATCCACATGCTTCAAAGAAATGCCTAACCTTTGCCCGTGCCTTTGAATACTGCACTCAATTCACACGCTAAAGATAATCTTGTAGCTTAAGCTCAAAAGAGCTGCCTAACTCCACCCTAAACATGTCATATATTCGCACAAACAGACTCTTTCTGAGTCACTGCAGGTTTTCAGCAGAGCAGAGCAGAGTATTTACTCAGGAGAATCTATTAAGGTAGGACCTTGCTTTCAGCTGGAAAACATTAATTCTCTTCCAAAAAGGCACAGTGCCTTCCTGGTCACTAATATCACATCATTCTTCTGAGCTGACTGACAAGGCAGGCAAGTCACCCGCATCTGAGGCAGCGTGAAAGGCTAGCTCTACAGAGAGATATTTGGGAAGGAGAAATCACTGCTCCAGTTACTGCAGCAAAAGTCAATATTTCACTGGACAAGGATGGTCTCCAAAGCAGTCCCGCTTAGACACCAAGTACATTAGCAAAATTGAATGATGCTGATAAAGAAGCCACATGTGACCTTGAACTGTAAGTGCACCAGGGCTGTGCAGAGATTTTAAGGGGTGGGGAAACAGTTGAAAATCAAAACAAAGCTGTTCACATAGCAACAGGAGTCCTTTTCATGTTGTATGCTGTGAAGCAGAATCGTTAGTTTTGTGGCCTTTCAAGAAGGAACGAAAGGCTACAGCATTCAAAGCCAGAGTACGATGCCATTCTGTAATTCTGAAGATGGTGCAAGGGAGAGATTTTTAAATAGCATGCAAAACCTACTGAACAAGGGCAAAACCGTCTTGGAAGGACAAGCACTTTCTTGGGAAGCGCTCTTGCTCAGCAGCATTGTACAAGGAGGGAAGGGAATAAGGAGAGGAGAGAGAACGGGCAAGAAATGCACGGACAGGAAAAACGTGAGAAGCCTCAGCTCCAGGGAGAGACTTCCCCAGTGTCGATAGTCTCAAACTCCGAGGCTGTAATTTTATGTCAGCATTAAAGCCAACATAAATCAGCACTCCCCTGTGCTTTCCCGGGTCAGTTCACCTGAACCCACGCTTTCAACAGTTTATGACAATGCAGCGACACCTGACCGAGGTTAAAACTAACCCAACAAAACAGTAAGCTCTGAACATGTCGTAGCTGTTCTGTTGCACTTCTCCATCTAGCTGTACTTATCGGCTGCTTCCACTTGTTTGTAAAACTCCTGGAGAGCAGGTAGCCTGTCTTGCATCTGTGCAGCACTGAGGAGCCCCCCTCACCCCCAGCCCAACCTGCCAGATTTGTGGGTCCTGCAGGGGAAGAAATAGCACGCAAGAAGATGATGCATCTAGCATAAGAACTCAGGAATCTGAAGTTGTGATGATCTGATCTCTGCATAATATATGGGAGATAAAAGGTCAGTGGTAGCTGCTGACAGTATTACAGCACGCTGGGAATAAAGCATCGCTACTATCAATAGCTACGCTTAGCTCACTGGAGTTAGCAGACAGTCTGATCTCACCCAGACTGCACAACTTGGACATTCCAGCTGCAAACTGCATGCATTTGCAGTCCTTTTTATTATATTTCTTTTGGAAGCAGGGAAACAGTACTGCTAGAAAATATATAGGTTGAGGGCATCAGTGCTATTGCCGAGGCAGAACAATAACAACTTCGGTCCTGATTTATATAGCTAATTTCACGACAAAGCCCCATCTATTTTTAAAAAGAGGAAAAGACCACAAAATTACCTGATTTTGTATTCGGCAGTGATTACAGTTTATACTGCACAATGTTTCAACTCAGTGAGCATGCAAATAGAATATTTTATTAAAGTAACAGACAAAAGGGATCTCTTCTTCTTTATGTGCCCTCTCCACTGCAACAGATTTTATCAGGTTGCAGTCAGATGTGATAGCTTCTTTCTCACCAGAAGTGCCTGTCAGATTTTAAGAGAATTATTTTCTAAACCAAATATCCATTTCTCTCTTTTTTTAGGCTCTACTTCCAGTTTGTTGCTTGTTTGTTCTGTTTTAAGCCAAAAAAATGATCTTTTGGTCATCTAAAAGCTTTTAGAGTGAAGAGCCCAGAAAAGAAACATGTATCATCCATACTAGATGGTAATCCTGGGATTCACTTCTATAGCAGCAACTAAAGCAGAGTTTTCCACGGCATCTCCTTGAAGCCAACCCAGTATTTCATACTAAAGGAGAGAATCCATACGGCGATCGTGTTATCGCTTTTGACCACATCTACATCTAAACCACAGCATCACAGCGACTCCTTGCATTATCACTGCTCCCTTTCACCAGTGGGTAAACTGAAGCATGGAGGCTGTAACCAAGAAATCCACAGATAAAATAAATTTCAAATCCAACCCACGTCAAGCCTTTCTCAGAAGATGTTGTTCAAGACAAACTTCATCTTCTCCTGCTGCTGCCAACAAAGGGCAGGGACCTGCTGAGGAAAGCAGCACAGGGGAAATGGATTGCCACTTCAACAGGCTGCTGCATCAGCTCACCTAATTTGTACCACATGTGTTGGTAGGCCTTCGGAAATTTTGGAGAAATAGGAAGATACTTAAAAGGAGTTCTTCCAAAATTGGAGAAAGTCTGAAAATACAAAGCTACCTCTCTGAATATTTTACCCGAGCACAATATGGCATCACTGGCAGAGGTAAGCCAAGAGTCAACATTTTACTAACAAATGAGAAGGGATACATAAACTGGAGACAGGGTAGAAAGGATCTTAAGACAGCCATCCTATTTTTGCAGAGAACACAAAGGGGGAACCAGCACAGAGATTCAAGGAGATGCTGATCTAGTTGAAGCATCTGATTAGGAAAAAACTTCAAAGCAGCATTCTGAATAGATGGACACAAGTAGGCAAGATGCTTTTGTCAAGGGCAGAGGAAAACATTTCATTACTCAAGATGTAAAAGAACAAGGCCTTATGAAAAAGGGTTTCAGCCGTAGGGAAGGTTGAAGAAAGACCCTCAAGAAAATAAAAACAGGAGATGAAAATAAAAAAAATTCAGGGGCACACTACCGAAGATTAACACTGAAAAATTCTAACCTTACAGTCAAAATTGCATTGCTAAAGCAAGGCATGCCAACTTGCAACCTACTCTGCATACAGAGAAAGGGGGGTCTGAAATATGTACAGATAATAAATTAATAATGGCATGTTCAATCAATTTACTTCCTCCTTTTATATCTCAAATATTAAGTACTAACACTTCCTCCCACCAACCATGTCATCAATTGCTTCTCTCATCATGTCTCAAGCTACAGGCATACACACGCACAAATGCGTACACGCATACACACACACACAGCATTAAATTCCACCAAGTCAACAGATACAACAAAAAGTATATACAGGAGCAGCACTTCTGCTTAAACACTGTACAAAATTCTGTTGTGTGTGCAATGTTAGGAAATCTCGGCTCCTTTTTCATTGGATAAATCACTGAAAAAGTAGTTGACAAATTCTCAGAACTGAAACTCCTCTGAGCACGTGAGCAAGCCCAGAGCAGAGACAAGCCAAATTTCTAAAACTGCCCATTACACTGGTCATTGAATTAGTGTTCTGCACTGCTCATCTTTACTCTTATGGGGGCAAACAGGAACCTCCAAATCCATGTGCCAAAAGTGCCTTTTTTTTTTAATACTTCTTAAGGAAACCAGCTTTTACTCTTCCTTTATTAATTTTATAGCCCATGTGACAAATCACACTATTTACAAGTTATATTGCTTTTTTTCCATAGACTAAATGAAATTAGTAAACAAAATTAGTTGACAGAGGAGAAAAATCTCTGTCTCTGTCATAACACACTAAACAGGACAGTGCCTACTTTCATACTCCGTACAGAGCAAAATAAATGCACTTCTGCCCTGAATTTTTTAGTTCAGAAATAAAATCTTTTAAGACCCCCAGTCTTTTTAATTTCACACGCCATTTTTTCACATGCGTTTATGGCTGAACGATCAATTAGAATTCCTCTGTGGGAAATCATTCCCATCAGTTCAATTATTCCATGTAATTGTTTCAGCAATCATAGTTAAATATCCATTTTAATTTTTTATTTAGACTTAATTACCAAACATCAAGCAGATGTAAACACTTTTTTTTAAATTTTATCTTCTGCCTCCCTCCTACGTGTTCTTCCCCAGTACAAATACCATTTTACCCTCAGCACTCTCTAAATCTCAAAAATGCACATGCAGTCATCTCAAACTTCCAGTCAACCCCTTGCATTCACTAATGCCTCTTTTCCAAACTAACTTGTTGAAGACAAGACCATTGTGGTTCATTAACCACAAGTGTGGCCTGATGGATACAGACACTCAATCTGCTTTCATCCCACGTGCCCTACAGCTCCAAAAACCTTCAGATTTATCTGTGCCTTATCCTCCCCCCTCTGCCTTTCAGGTGGAAAGGAATCCCAGTTACTGATTTATCAGGAAGAATTCTGTTTCGTGGTGCTATTACATACCTATTTTAATCAGCAGCTGATCCATTTGGAGCTGGTGCTCTCATCTTTCCCTAGAGCCCTTCACAGATAGTCCCTTTCATTCAAATGCTGGTAGTAGGTATTGTAATTCAATTCTATTCTTGCATGTAATTCACTAACCTTCAGCAAGATGCCTGTCAAGCAAGTCAATATTTTACACTCCAACTTGAATCCATTTTTGCAGTGTATCAAAATGCAAATTTATTTTTCCCCCTAAGAGTCACAATCTAAGTAGAACCAGCCTGGAAATTGGAACACCTAAATGAAACAGCAAACCAGTGGCTGCAAGAATGTGATCAACACATCTCCCGAAGTCCAGAGATAGCAAGTATCATCAGAACATCTAGTTACAAGTGCATTAAAACTCCCCGAGGAGAAAGGAAATGCAGAGTTGGTTAAACATTTATAATAGGTACCTCTGAGTTTCAGCTGCTGCATGCATAGCACGACATAGTTTGCTCCCAAAGTGATACCCACTCTGCTTTCAGGTCTTTGTATTATCACCAAAACCTATTTAACCTAAGTAAATAAGTCTCATCATGACTTTCCCACCGACTAGTTCCCTCCAAAAAACAAACAAAAAACCATCACCACCAAAAAAACCACTAACAGAGATGCTTTGCCCAACCTAGGAAAACATCAGCCCATCCACAGGGATTACAGTTGCAGCTATGGGAAACACACACAGCCACTGTTTTACAGCATGCCTCAGGTAAAACCAGTTAAAATTCCCAGTACAGTTTTGTAGTATTTATAAGCAATGCTATAAATCAGAAAGAACAACTATCACCATGTTAACATGTTAACCTTGCTTCAAGACTCACAGAGCTGAGATTTGCCTGGTTCCCTTAGTTATCTCAATAAACACACTGTGTGACTTGCTTTCATGAGCTTTTCTCTGATAGACACCCAAATTAAAAAGTCAGACTGCAGGAAAGAGTTGACACTCAGGTATCATTGATGTCTTCTGGGTGACTGCACACTTGAAAAGTCTTACTCAGAGCCGTTTCAACCGCAAAGACACCTCAGTCCTGGCTACAGCAGCCAACCTCAAGTCTTCAGGAGAAATAAGAAGCTTAAAGGAAGGAAGAAACAATCTTTCCCCAAAGACCTTTTTACCTACCTGCACAGCCAAAAGCTAGGTGATACCTAGAAGAGGGGCTGAATTTGACACAACACACGTTTGCCTTGGCCTCGATGCTTGCTACTGAATTGTCCAAGTTGGTAGACCACAGCTTCACTAAAGAAACAGAAAGAGAGAAATGAGTAAACAAAAACAAACAAAAAATCAACTTCATCTGAAAGGTGTAAAATCTAGTTCCTTCATAAATCAGATTCTGAACAACCCCAGTTGCCAAGATGTTAATGATCAGAAAGGGTCAGCTTGTAACTGATGACTAGTGAGCCTGAGAACGTTCTTAGGTACACAAATACTCTACCCATATGCATGCACACGGGAGATGCTGAAGGTCCACATCCCACACAGCTGAGGGCTTTGGAGCAGGTGACTCAATGCCTGTTATAATCTTAACATTTAAGACTACTGGACTGCAGATTCATACAGGCAAGAGCAGGAAGGCCTACACCGTTTTTGTTCTTTGTTCCCTAGCTGGGATGTACAGAAAAACTCCATGCTCCAAGGCAGAACTGCTTTGCACAGAATAAATACACCTAATTGTATGCTTAAACACAGCAAGTAAAAACAACTTATTTTATTCTCAAGAAACTGGCACAGACAGGAAGGAAATCAGTATGCTAGCTTCCTACGATGATATATTTCCTTGGTACAAACAACTTTACTGTTTCATGAGACTGCTGTGCGCGCATTGATTAAACTACGCTGTACAGAATGAGCTCTTCCCCCAAGTACTCACTTCAGGGCTTTACAGGAAGATCAACAGAAAATACCAGAGGCTTTTCAAAATTTAGTTTTCCCCACCCTCCACAAAAGCTTCAAGCATCATTTAACCTTAAAGATGAAGAGTATAAGGTGCTCCCCACACAGTCAATCTTATTTTTAAAAGGTACAGATGAAACACTTTGCTCTCAGTCCAGGTGAAGAGGCAGCACATTGGCATCAACAGGGTTGATTTAAGTCTATAAAGCAGACTTAAATCAGACTTAAACCTTCTCCCTTCCCCCTTTTCTTAGTGAGTGGGTTGTGCTGTACTTGAGCAGCACGAACAGCATGCTGAGGCAGGAGGCAGAGCAAGCTAAAGCCAAGGACTGAACACGCAGGACCTACACAAAGGCTTAATCCCCTAAACAGCTCCAAGAGCTGCTGGCTGGGCTTCTTCGGATCTGTGACCAACGGGTCATCTGCCATCTTTTGACAGAAAGCTCACTTGGGAGGTGAAGGAGTGAGCAAAAATGGCAAAAAAGTGCAGGAATCTTGTTTCCCCACTGTGGTCAATACATAAATGAGGTAAGTAGCCTTACGGTGTGTCCCTCCCACCTTCAACGTGCTCCTCTGTACCTCCTCCTGGTCATTCCTTCCCAGGAGCTTTGAAGGACAAACAAGCCTTCTGTGTGGATTACTCAAGGATGTTTTTCAGTCAAGGAAAAAGGAGGAATGTTGGCAAGTTCATTCCAGGGCACCTGCTTTTTAATAGTATTGCCAGGAATGAAAAGCAACAAGATTGCACTATTTCTGACCATACCTAGGAGAACGGCTTCAAGGATGAAGCAAATACATGACTTCTCAGAGTACACTAACAAATCATTTTAAAATACAACATTGTGTTGGCATCTGACAGCTGCCTGGAACCATTATAAAGCAGTGCACAGACACCAGAAACAAACACTGATGCATACAGTATTTGCATATAACCATTATGTAAAATTCAATGAAAACAGCACCCACTCTGTTGTTGGATTTTCAGAAATAAATCCATCCTTATTTACCTGAGCTATAACATACATCTAGCTACACTTCTAAATAAAACCAACAACCTTGCAAGCATGGCTTAAGATGCTCTCTTCTCCCAAGTGAGACTGGGTGATATACCTCCCCTGCTGCCTTTTGTGCTGGGGGGCAGCAGAGAAGTACAGAGCCAAGGAAGATAATTTTGCACAGTAGCACAACATTAGTATTTTGCTTTAACTAACAGACACCAAGAGATGTAGAGTCTAAACTGCAGTGGCAGTAGAGGACATCGCATTTATGAATGTGACAGTACAGGAAGCAAATAACGGTGTGATTGCAGGAGGACACTGCTGGCAGACAACATTGCTTAAGCTTGAGGTGTGCAGGGAGGTTAAATGTTTTCACAATTCAGAGCAGCGCTCTGCACAAATCTAGGACTGGAACACAGACTTGTCTGAAGCCTTCCAACTACGTATTGATATTTAAAGCTGTGTCCAAAGTGGCCAAGGCTCTTCTTGACACCACATCTGCTAAATGAATAGCCATTTGGTCTCAGTTTTGTGGCAGAGAAGCTAATTGAGGGCTAAGTTTCAACTTGGCTCATTTTTTCGTTCAAGTCTTCAGGTCATAAGCTTAGCCATTTACTCTGGTGAAGAGTCGACCTGCGTGTTCAAAGCCATCATAATATTCGTTACAACTGACAGACACAGATTAGAGTCTGCAGCAATTTCTGTGATCTAACTGCTGTGGGATATGCTAGGCTCCAATTATATCTTAGTCAGTGCCATAAAAGAGGATATATGCGACATAACAACGCATAATGAAACTTGTCAAGTTTTACCTGGATTTGTCCATTATTCTTTCAAAAAGAACCGACAGGTTAATAAAGCATAATTCATAAGGGTAGAGTTTATTTGCTGTAGCTTTCAGCAATTTTGCTGAGGTCGAGGCAGTAATTATACAATACACAGATGTCTAACACTTAGAATTGCGTAGATAAGGCAAACAACCATCTGAGATTGACTGTTTCTAAAACACATGTTCTCAGAGCATATGTTTCCTAATAGTGCTGCTACTGACAGATACATCTCTATGTGGCCAAGTGTCCACCCCTCACCAAACACGTAAGAAGATGCCTCCAAAACAGCTTTCTCCATTTAAAAAGTTTAAATCTTCTCAAGATTCTTTTATTTGGTTGGAGCTTTGCACCAAATGTGTCAGTTTATAAATTAATTTTCTATAGACCAGTTCTGCACCCAAACGCTGACTTAAAAGAGGTGGAAGCCTGTCCAGCAATAGCTGAAGGGGTTGACGTACACAGTTGGCACGCTGATGGTAAGGTCAGGAGCGTGATGTAAACTCGTAACTGTTGCAGGCAGTGGCTGCAGGCCATTCCTCCTTGCCCAAGGAAAGCATAAGACAGCCACGTATCTCGGCTGCCACTTTAACTATCGGCATCATCTTGACCTTTTGAGGCACTCCCAATTGAATACAACGACCCTCGAATCTGCAGGAAGTTACTGAACTGCTATTAGCCAGCAAAATGAACAAACTGAAAGTTCAACCTGATATTTTAAGAGGAGTAAACACCTAAATCTCTAGTTAGTCAGCAGAAGCTGAAGGAGCTAAGCATCATTGAAAATGAAGCACAGAACCTCTGGAAGTCCTCAGCAAAGCTGGGGAGCAAACTCTGACCTGCAGCTCTCAGGCTACTTCCTTCTCCGCAACACTGTGCTCTCTCATGAAGCCAAGTCAGTGAGTCTATGTTGTCCCACTGGATTCATGGGTACTATGAAAAACAGCTGAAGCACTGGCACCCTCGGTCTTGCTTACCAAGGCTGCATGGTAATAATCTTCCCTTACACGTAACAAAATAGATGCTTGCATTCCTCCTTACCATAAGTCAACGAAAAGTAACCTCTCCCTGCAGCTCGGAGCCCTCGGGTGCTCCTGTTCTGCTCCACCTCTCCATTTTGAGCTGGGAATAGTGAAGGGACTACAGCTAACAGAAACAACATAAAACCAGGACTCTCTTTAGTTTAATTTGTCAGTATTGCTTGCACCTCCATGAGCTTCAAAAACATCGGAACAGGGAATAGGTGCTTGATTGCTCCAGAACTGGTCACTACCCCAGTGGAGATTTAAGTTCTACCCACATGGCATTAGGTAATATTTTACTCTCACCACCTCATTTGCTAACTTCACCCTGGCCATTAAATTACATTCCCAGTCCAGAACAGATGGCAATGTTGGGTTAAGAAAAAGCTGTAAGTCTGCACTAGCTCCAGCACTACCCCAGCACTTTGATATTGACTGTATGCCTTCACAAAATTAAATCTTCTCTGCTCAAATACCGGAACTTCACCCTTTCCTGCTAACATGACAGTCATAGCTCCTGCCATTATTAGACACATAAAAGAACTGAAATTAAGACCATGCACTTTCCCCAAGCTGCTTGTAGCACAAGTAAACACTTCAGTTTTGCTCGCTGCCACCTAGTTGGCATACACCTTTGGGTCTTCAGAGACATACTCAACTACCTTTGCCCCTTTAAAAGGGAAGGGCATGACAACCATAGATAAAAGTGAGGTTTTCATGCATGCAGTAGTTACTTCAAATACAATAATGCTTTTATGCTTTCATTATCTGCTATTAAAGTACTAAGATCTTCCACAAATAAGCTTCCTGGGTTATCTTCATCTAACGAAGACGACAACGCAGGACCCAAGACCCAAGGATGTTGTTTCCAGTTACATCTGAAGCATTTCATCCCTCTTGACACTCCATTCATTAGCATCCCCTTTGCTGTGTCTGAGCACTGGCACAGAGACAGTTGTGAAGCACTGATGATAGGATTATTAATCTAAAAGCTCCTTTCCCAATACATGCCTACTGAGCACACGGAGTGCTTTAAAAATTAGCCTCCAACTTGAAAAGACTGAGAAGAGACAGGCATATACACAAGCACGCAGGAAGAACTGGCAAAGCTGTCACTTTTTTGCTGGCTTGTCCTGATCACTTGACAGGAAAATTTTATATCCATGCTTTCCGGGGAAGTGCGGAGAGATTAGCTCCAATTGTTCTGGTCACACCAACATCTATCAACATTGAAATTTCTTGTTAGAAAGCCCAGTGTGGCCTCATACAAGCAGAAAAGCAAAAGAGAACAGGAAGGGTACACAGCTCTTATTTCCCACCAGACATGGTACTTGGCCACACATTTCCTTAATGCATATGCAGAGCTGGCCAGAACAAAATTAAGCACTCACTAAGGTAAGCAGAAAGACAAAAATATACATTAGGCAGATTTATGAGTTAAGACACCTCATAGGCGTTACCTTTTCCTCACATTTAATCCTTTCAATGTGATCACTGAAATGGAAGTTGGACACTAGTGTCAGTTTAATTTGGATGTTTGCTTAAACAAACTTAGAGACTTAAAAGCTGTGCCTATTTCAAACAGTCACACAGGACTCCATTTGTCTCCAGTGTACTTGTTATGTATGCAAATCACAGGCAAACCACAGCAGAAGTAAAGGATAAAGTGTTCCAGGCCAGTTCTACTCACCAAAACCCCTACGTACCTTCAAAAGACCTTCATGGATTGGAATGTAAGTTATGTAGATCTGCAGACTTTATTACAATAATTTCTAAGTAAATGCTACGCTTTTAGAAACTATTACCGAAGAACTGAACCGTTAAACTAGAGACAAGAGCTCTGCTTGCAGCTAGCTTTGCAAAACCGGACAACTTGTTAACATGCTAATTAATGCGCATCCACCTGGAAGTTAAGCTTTTTCAAATGCATAGCATGAGTGGGGAGTAAAGTGATGGAAAGGCTGATAATTTACAAGGTGAACATTCACTCTCATTGCATTTAAGCACACAGAAAACACTCTCGACTTCCAACCAAAAGGGGGGAGAAGTGTATCAAAAACATTTAAAAAGCACCTTAACTATAAAATAATCATTAAAGCTACATTTTGTAAATGAAGTTACAAACTACATGAAGAAAGTCAAATGTATTTGAGGAACACTAATACAGCTTTCTTTTGAAACAGAATATAAAAGCATTTTGTGGGGGAGAGATTTTCAAGGTTTAATGGTGATGCATTTATCATTTCAAAGCAAATTATGAACAACTCTGTCCAGAGCTGTGTTAGCCCATCTGGGAGAGTTCATTCCCACTGACTACGAAAGGGACTCTAAAGCTTTTGCTGCTTAATAACTAAATTTGATATTGTAAACACATTACAGATAAAATCTCACTCATTAGGGATGAAGAATGTTACTTATTCCTCAGCACTATCATCTTCTGTAGTCCTCTTCTTCTTTACAAGTTTCCTACCTCTCCTTAGAAAAGGAAGATTTTTCCTACCAGTATGTTGGGAAAGGGCTGCCGTAAGGGTTCTCCAAAAGCTCTTTGCCAAATGGACCCTGGAAAGCTGAGAGCTGCTCCCAACACGCCCATTCACTCCATCGCCCAGCTCCAGTAAGCTCTGAGAAACACCCCACACATTGTGCACATCAAGAAGCCTCTCGCTTTCGCGATCTTTAACATTGAGAACTACAGGTAAAAAACGCCTGCTGCTGTTTAACTTCTGCTTTTTCACTGACAACTTAATTTTTGAAATATAAATACAAGCTGTTCTTTTGAAAGGTCCCAAGGCTTTAACTCAACAAGCTTAACTAATGTTAAAACACATTTTGCTTTGTTTAGTGATCTGGAAAATGCTAGCTAGAGAGTGCATTACTCGAAAACTGAACATTGCACTGAGAAATCTTAATCCAAACAAAGCCTCTCCTTCTCTAAGTTCTGAACAGTTTGGGAATATCTTGACACATTACCACATCAACTACAATACTGAAGGCAGCTGAGGAATCAGCTACTTGAAATATCACATTTTTGCTCCTCAAAGGGAATACACGAAGTGTAAGCCTTCTGCACAGAGACAGGAAAAAAAATACCTTTTGCATCATCAGAGCCTGAAGCCAATAGCTTTGGGTCCATCAAGTTAAAGTCAACACTCCAGCATCTTTTCTCATGCTCCTGTTTAGAGAAAAAAGAAATATTGCAAGGTAGTGAGCTGTAATCTGATAAAATAGTAAAAGAAAAACGCATGCTGTTTAGTATAAATTGTCAGGAGACTTCTGGCCAGAAAATTTTAGTATGTTTAGCAGTTTCTCAATAAAAATCTTTTCTCATGAACAGACCAATGCTTGTACGGAATGCTAGACATGCTGTGAAAAGAGACAACAGTAGAACAGCAATTTTTAAAAACAGATCTGATTTTTAAATTATTTTTTTATTTGTACACTTGAAACAATAATGATTTCAGGAAATATATGTTAAAGATTTGTTTTCCCAGCACTGTTTGGCTGTTGTTCCACTCTGTGCTCCTAATTATTCCAGCAGAACACAGCTTCGTCTCTCAATACTGATTAAGATGTCTCTTCAAAGCCATTTCAAACACCTCCTCTCTGAAAGTCCTGGAAACCCTCACCTTCCTATTGAATTATTAAACAAAACTTCTGGTGTCTAATCCTATGTTTTTCCACTCAAAAACACACTTCCAAGCCTGCAAACTCTTCCCCAAAACACAGAAGAGCTATATTGGCTATGCTGGTGCATCCCATGTGGAAGCGAAGCACTGCATTGAATGAAACCTGAAATTCAGTCAAATTCTTTGTTTAACGCCTTCGTATAGTCTAGCAAGATAACGTGAAAAGCTCGCCAGCACAAAGTCACTAAAGGATTTCTAATACATGGGAAGCAGATGTCAGTGTGCATGTCCTTATCTATGTAAATCCAAATAAAAAATTCAAGTGATCTGACAGGAAGCAAAATTAGTTTGTTTTAACACAAGTAACAGCTGGTCCTCTCTAGGCTCATTATCGTCTCAAAGAAATGAGAGATGCATTTATGAAGAAAATAGACAAGATTTATTTTGTCCAGTATAATTTCTTTTTAATTGAGATATATAAAGGATTAATGAAAACAAGCATTATAAGTGGCTAAAACACAATGAAAAAGTAAATAAAGCCTTAAGTAAGAATTAAAACTTATGTTGATCTGTCAAGAAAGGAGAACTGAAGGCTGGTCTGCAGTTCATTGTCACTGACCAGTGTCAATGCATTGTTCTACCTACACACCTTCCTGCAGCACTTCCAATCTCTCCCTAAACAGGCCATCTTTTCTTCCAACCTCCTTGTTCTGATTGCAAGGCTCTCAGAATCCATTAAACGAAAACACAATGTTCAAATCGCATGAGAAGACGAGATGCCAGGAACTTCTCATGAAACAGGTCTCACTGTTCAGCTCAGTCCACTTGTGTGCACACTGCTCTGCAGAGCACAGGACTGCAGCAGGAAGCCTTCTGCCTACTCTGTCCCGCTCTCCTAGGCTTGCCATTTAAGTCTGCATTTTGCTCTTCTGCTTTACAAGCACCTGCAACAGCAATCACTGCAGGATTTTACAAAAGGCTTTTGACAAAGACAGATGTGGAACAGGTATGGGGACAGAGTGAGAGACAGAGAGAAAAAAAGAGGTTTCTAAAGAAAGGCGAGATGAATAAGTTCCAGAAACTCATTTCTCCCCGCTCAGATTCCCTACCTAGGAGCAGCAGCAAGAAAACGTCAACTGCCTCATGACTGCGACAAGAAGATAGAGCTGCCTCCCTCAGAGGACTACAGCTCAATAAAGCTGTATAGATGAGCCATCTGCCAAACAGAAGCAGCATCTACTTCGCCTTGAGAAACTTAAAAGTCTATTGCTGGACTAAAAGCAGCATCTTAGTCTAAACACTGTTCCCTTGACATGGTCCATAGCGTGGAAAAGTGTTGTTCGCTGATTGCACGTTACCTGGTAGACCTTGGATCTTTGTCCTGTGAACCCATCCCACAGGATGACGGTGCCTTCATAGTCGCTGCTGGCTAGCAGGTTCTTGTGGTAACTACTCCAGCTGATACAGCTTGAAAAAGAGGAGAAAGAGCCGTGGTCAGTCTTGCATTAAATCACACCTTACAACACAAAAATCATCCTTGCAATACGTCAGGCAGTTAGTCTCTTTGCATTGCATGCGGCATTGGATGATCTTGAAGGTCTTTTCCAACCTAGATGATTCTATGATTTGATCCGTCACCCACTGAAACGCTTAACAAAGGCCAAAACCAAAAACTACCAGAAGCACAGCAAACCTTCCTCCACAAGCTAAAAAAAAGCTCTACTTGCCTGAGTGATGTCACTCGTTCCAATAGAAAGTAATAGGATTTAAAAAAGAAAAAAAGACATTCATCTCTAATACTGCTATTGTTCTGTTATTTGAATTCCACAAACACTCTCAGAGAACTCAGAGTTTGACAACTTAGCCTCTCGCCGATAGCTACCGCTTTTACTATCACCACAAAGATAACGGCTTACCTAACGGAAGCTATATATGCAAAACATAGCTGCATGGAGGGCAAACCAACCTCTCTCCCTGCAACATACATGAAGCTGTACATGGACACCTACATGCACAATGAAAGCCTGTGACTTCTGGCAAAGTACTTCCAGCTATCTGCAAATGAGGAAAGCACCGCTCCTATCCAGGAGGAAACAGCAGTTTGTTTGCTATGGGCCATTAGGAGATGTTTCTGACCAGGAAGTATATTGCATGATTTTATATTTTAAACTGAATTAAGTGGCCATGTAAAACTAAACGACAATTCCACTGACAAACTCTGTTAGCAGACAAAACATGAGCAACAATACTGCCAAGTCACATTCGTATCGTTCTGGCACTATGCCTCCACTCTGCCTCCTGAAAGTGTGACAGAGGTAAGCAAATTTGTAATACTTGTTCACCAATTTTTGGACCATCTGGCACAAAAGCACGCCAGTTGGTATCAACTGTGATGCATGTAGTGGAAACTGAACTGACAGAGCCAATTCGTGCAGGTCAAACAGCTCTGAGAGTTAACTAGATTATAGTAGCCTTGGGGCCAAGTTTTAACCAACAACAAAGCTAGAAGTCCATGATTCTGTAACTTTTTAGTAATCCTTCGATTAGTGCAGCCACACTTTGAAATACGATGTAGATACATGGAACCCCTTAGGAGTACTCTACCTTGGCAAATTCTTGGTTCCACTATGCACTTACATCCTGTTTTCCTTAGAAATATAGCAGTCGCAGAGGGGAAAACCCTTTTCCTTTGTTAATGCAGTTCAAAAATATAAACACTATTGTTCTATGATTAGCTAAATAACTCCAAGCAGCCCTGGTGTCTGAGCTTCAAGTAAGCTTGAACTCCTGCCTGTGTTCAAGCTTTCTGGAGTGTGAATTTTAAAACTACAGGGGGGCTATGAATACCAACCACTAGTCACAGCTGATCAACAGGCATCAACATCTTATTTTATCAGCAAACTTATCTGAGGTTCTGGAGCAGCCAAGTACTGGAAGGCAAGAAACCCGGCTGGTTTCTAAGATAAATTTGAAGAAACATGGGAAAGAAATAACATGCTGTTGGTGCTTGCATCAACAGGAAAATTCACCAAGTGACCCAAAAGACTTCCAGCTCTGACTTGCTGTCTGTACAAGTTATTCTAACTTAAAAAATGAGACCAAGTCATCCAACAGCACCAGTTTACCCTAAATCTCTCACACCCCTGTGTGATGCTTGGAGAAAGCCTTCAGGACCCTCCTTCCCCAGTGCATCACTGGGAGCTTCCTTCAGCATGGCCACGCTTCTCCCTGTGCCCACCTATACCTACCTATAGCCTGTTCACGCACTTGCGCGTTTCTTTAACAGCTCTATTGTTTTTAAAAATTTGCATTCAAAAATTTGAAAGTTTTACTTACCGATACAAGTCATAGTCTTGTACTACCGGCTGCTAAAAGAAGACTTGAGGTGATACAGTTTAGGCAATGCTTTTCCTGGTCTCACCTCTTCCAGAGGAAGTCGTTAGTTAGAAAGTGTTAGTGTCTTCTGCCCTTGCAGATACAAGGACTGTCCCCTGACTCATCACCAGGGAGCTATCATTATGTCAGCGCTACTACCTTCAGGTGCCCACGGAAAGGCAGGTCTTGAGACTCTATGATTTACTAGAAGCCTCGCTCAGAGGCTTAAGTGGCTCCCTGAGGACCAAATGCAGCTGGCAGGCACTGCTCACCAGGACTGCAAGATAAAGGTTGCAGCAGTCCAGAGATAACCGCATCTGACACCTGCAGCCTTGGTTCCAGGTGGAGCAGCTGACCACTGACGGAAGCAAAAGGGGTTCTACAGAGCCCTACAGCTACAATTCAAGGCTCTGGGCTGGGAGCAGTCTCTGATAGCAGGGGGTAGATAACACACTAGACATTTATCTGTTTAAACCTGTTCCCCCGCCACCTTATCTCCACTCAAGTCAGAGCTTCAAGGAGACAGCTTAAGAAAAAAAATATCTAAGTTTAGCCATCACAGATGAACAGAAAGAATACAGAGCAGGGCCAAATCTCAGAAGACACGCTTGTCTGTTCAGCTTTGAGAACATGTCAGGCAGGCAGGCAGCATCAGCAGGTGGAGAGAAAGGCAGAAATGCTGGTGCCACCCTGGCTGGTTAGAGGATGGGTGGTCTACGCTAGGGGAGCACGGGAGCCCCATCTGACCCAGGCATTGCAAAATGAACTATGAAGAGGGTAAGCTTATAACTGTTTCTTGTCAAAAAAGTCATCCTTACTGATGAAAATTTGGAATTGCTGAGTAGGTAGAAAAATATAAACACCGTTTAACAGTGCTGTTTGAGATGTGCTAGATCTAAGGATGTAAGGAATGTCCGGTATGTAAGGACGAGTAATATATTATCAGATCAGTTGATATAGATGGAGAAAAATGAAGGGTTTCTGTGCCCAAAAAGCATGTCTATTAGATTTGGCACAGCAAAGACCAAGCTAAGCATTCTGTGCCACTTAAGCTAGTGGTGGTGATAAGGGGTTAACACTCACTTGAAACACATTTGTAGATAGGCTGAGACAAGGAAAACAGGAACTGACAGGTGAAAAATGTTTGGGGATTTGCAGCTACTAAGTGGTTCAATTAACACCTTTTAAGTCACACACACCATAAATCTTTCATTTTTAAGGAATATGATTAAAGGATCATAATAAGACAAAAACAATCCTGTTCCACCTCTCTGCTTTAATTCTTCCCTCATCACCAACTGACTCTCTTTACAAAGTCTGAAATTAGAATGTTCTCCTTGACACTGTAGTACTTGAGCTTCTTTATAATTTAAAGCCTCAAAAGTAACTTTTTGTGGAGCACAATTCAGGGTTGGATCAGATAGAGGGGAACTCCCTCTCCAGGTAAAGGACACTTTTTACCTAATCCTTCACCCTATTCAAATAGAGTAAAGGCTGCAAAGAGATTAAGAACAAGTTTGTTCTGAACACATCTACAGCTGACTGCCCCTTGGTTGTACTCTGTGGCATCTGTGATAATAAAGACCAGATAAAAGGCTGTCCTGTGGCTGGGACATTACAATGTCTCTCCTCCACATGGCTTCTCTATGACCTGCAGAGGGTTGAGATGGTACTGCAGTGTTGCCTTCTGTGGAGGCAATGATCTTTCTTCCATGCCCAACACAGGTGATTTTGTTGAAACTTCAAAGACCTTTATCTTCTTGAGTTCCAATAAGATGTTGTCACATAAATTGAGTAAGACTCAGAAATGCATAGGTGAGCAAGATGGAGAAGGGGCAAGGAAAGGGTGAAGGGGAGATGGACCAGAAACGCAGCTTACTCAGTCCTCAGATAGGTTAAGCACCAAAACCCCAGGAGTACATAAAAACAATCTTTTGTAGACAACCTTTTGATGGCCTGCAGCCACATACAGGGTAGGGGGGAATCAAATGTGGAGGCTACGAGGTACGATGCAAGAGATAGCTGCCTAAGGCTGAGATAATGCATAATTAAAAGGGGTTGTACAAGGTCATCTTTTATTTTAAATACTAGTAACCATGTTTCAGTTTTTGCTTTGTTCTTTAATCCAGAAACACTGCAACAGTTGCACCCCAGAGGTTTACCTTGCTATAATTTGTGACAGCTTTCTTTCCTAGGAGATTAGCTAGGAGAAACTCTGAGGTCTCACTGAAAGCTAATCACCCACTGCTAAAACACTCTCCTAACCTCAGCATTGGATCTGGACACAGAAATCCTGACCCCATGAAGACTTACGTTCATTTCATTCAGTGACACGAGTGGGCCAGCTCGGTTAGTGCTGTCAGTCATGCTAATGTTTCAGCCACAAAAACATCGGCTCATGAAAGAAACATCTCAAATCCATGATAAAGTTCCCAGGTGTCAACAGTCCCTCTGGAAGTGAGCTAAACAGAGTTAAAGCTTTTAGTAAGGCACAAACTGCTGTGGTCTGACCTGCTCCTGAGTGCCAAATGCTTCAGTTGCAGTCTATTACCATGACTCAACTGATGCCCAGTAATTTTAGGACAGAAATGCTTTTAAATGAAGTGATCTGTTACTGCAAGGACCATCCATGGCAGTAACAACACTAACCAAATACTTCAGAGACTTACAGAGCTACAGCATCATAACGACTGTTTAAAAACTTTTATTTCTCTAATCAATCCACAGAAAGCCTCTTGTAGCACTAAGAGACATATTTCTAAAGAAAAATGTTCCTTCATCTTACTGCCAAGTGAGGCAGTTACTCTGAAAACTGGAATTAATAGAAGTTGAAGGTATATTTTCTGATAATCTGTTTAGTGTCACTCATTTTCTGCAGTGGAAATACAGATGTCCAACACAACTATTCGTGAAGTTTTTCCAGCATAAAGAAAGTTTATACCCCTCCAAATAGCAGACTAAGCTGAAAAACACCACACTGTGAGTTTTTGCTTAATTTAAACTTAACAGTGTGAACTGACATTTTAAAAACTGAC
Organism: Chauna torquata; assembly: GCA_013399475.1. NCBI lineage: Eukaryota > Metazoa > Chordata > Aves > Anseriformes > Anhimidae > Chauna > Chauna torquata. The sequence continues at coordinate 186,952 of VXAL01012337.1, forward strand.
AGCAATATGCCCATGAACTGCTATTAGGCTAGAGCAATCATATATTTGATTTATTGATACCAAAAAATGAGAACAATAAAATACTAGCAGCCTCCTAAAAAAAGCCTACTGATGCTTTGCTTTTACTGCAGTTGACTAAACAGATGCAGCTGATTTGGGAGGTTTGTGGTAACATCTATCACTGAAGTACAGATGCTGCAAACACACACAGTGGTGAGCATGCAGAATATTAAACATGTATTTCAAAGGCGTGTTTACCTAACCACACTTGCACATCACCTACTGTAGATTAACGCGGCCTAAAGCCAATTTCTTCTACTTGAATGCTAGCTTTCCTGGTTTTTTTTTTTTTTCCCCCTCCTGCAACCTATGGCAAAGCAACAACTCTGCCTCTTGAATAAATCACGGGAGAGCTGCTGCTCGCTGGTCGTCCCGTTCCTGTCCTCTCCCGCCGCCCCCTGCTCTGGGGGGAGCTGCAGATTATCGCCTGCCATAGCTAGGGACACAGCAAATCACAATTAGCTCACAGGGTGCTGTTTATAGCTCCTACACAATGCCAGGATTTGTTTCTTGTGCTGAAGCTATGAATCTGTAAATGGGATTTTTATGAGGATGTGTGTGTCATCTTGTGTTTTTCCTGGAAGCTTCTGCCTCTGTCATTCCTGGGGGACACAACGCGCGTTTACCAGAAAACTGACACACCAACTTCCTCCCCATTCTTAAAAATAAGGATCTGAAAGCTCAGCAGATGATGAAAAAGGAATGTATTTAAGAAGCAGGTGGGTGTAAAGAGGGGGCTGGAAGAGAGGAAGAAAGGCTCGGATACAGCTGGTGCCGGGGCTCTGCTCCAGGCAAGCCTACAACCCATCACCGCTCGGGTGAAGCCCAACCTTTCAGCAGGCACCCAGCTGGCAGGCGGCAGCGCTGGGCTGGTGCCAGCCCGGCCGGGAGAGGGCTTCCCTCCCCACAGCTGCTCCAGGACACCAGGCTCGCTCTTGGCCAGACGCGAGCCCTCGCCAACGCTCTCACCTGTCGGCTTTTACAAAAGCCTGTCAGAACCACTGCTCCCCCAAAAGCTGAGTCAGCAACGTAAGTGCTAACGATTTATGTTCCAGCATCACTGCCTCGAACAAGGTTAACCAGGACCAATTTAGGGTCAGCTTCCCATGACATGTATTTGGAAAGCAAAAGCACCTGCACATAGGCAGCTCTGGTGCTGCACGAGGAGGGGAAGGGACGTTACAAGCTGTGCAGGTGTCACATGCCCGCTTCGGCAGAAGAGACGTGCCACCAGATCCCGACTGCGTGCTGTCCCCACATCACCGACGTGGCTTCACCCTCCCGGAGCAGGACGTGCCCTGGGATGGGCACTCAGAGGCTGGCGGTGCGTGCTGCATACGTTACAGAGCATGATGACAGCCGAGCGTCCTCAGCTATCTGCAGGATTGCCACTACACTGGTGGCTAACGCTGTCTTGAGCAAGTCTTTTTTTTTTTTTAAAATGGTCTCCTAAGAACAGCTGGGACACAAAGATTTCCACAAGGCAGTCCTATGACAAATGGATTTTTAACAGCAGCACCATGATGGGACCACAAAAGCTAGCCAAGACCTTTAGCAGAATCTCCAAGAGATGACAGGCAAGAGAGGTACCACCCATGTACCACAGCAGAAATATGTCTGTCCCTGGTACTGGAAAGGGTGTTAGCAAGTAGTTAGAATAAGCCTTTGGAAGAACCTGTATCTCCGTCCAAATTAAGATCATACAGCTTTAAGCCAAGGCTTTTTTTCCCCCCCTCCTCACAAGTAAGCTCCACTTTTTCAGATTTTTTACTACAATACAGGCACATTTTCAGCATACTGCAATATTCTGTAATGCAATTACAGTCTTCCTATATAACTTCTCCCCCAAGCTACACCACTTCAGAATAGCGAATTATTATACTGTTTTACACTGTGACACTGAGCCCCAGGACCAGTGACTGGCAGCACAGCTAATGGATACAGCAAGGATGCATTTGACTGACAGCCTAACTTTATTTGTCAAAACCAAAAGCACCCACACGCTGAAGGAAGGTTGATATAATGTGACGGTGCCAATAGGAAGAGGAGGGAAAAAAAAGCATTTCTTGGGAGGAATGAGAGAAACTAGGGCAAGGAAATGAACGAAGACGACCTTGTCCACCTCCGCTGAGGCAGAGCGTCAGAGGACAGTACATTTAGCATCGTCATATATACGTACATATGCATGAAATTTGAGAAAGAGGAGAAATGTTGAATGCAAGTGGTGTCTTGTCTTGAGCACAAAGCTGACGAGAGAAACATCACTGGATGTGATGATGCAGCTCTCCTCACTAGCGGCTGCCAGGGAAGACAGCAAACAATTACCTAACGCCCGGCAGGACTGTCGGGGCAGATTCCTATCAAATGTGAAGCAGCAAGTTTGGAAGTAGACTCAGATGGACAGAGAAACACCAAATTCATATTACTTTCCCCTTCTAATTAAGGCAAGAGGTATTAATCAACTGCTAGATTGTTCTCCTATTATTCTGCTCTTCTCTTCAGAATAATGAAGCTGAACAGTGTGAACTCTGCTATGACTCAGTCAAAAAAGCTGAGCATTTCACAACTCCAGCAAAACACAAGCTCCATCAGCAGTATGGCTCATCAATACAAGCTCCTCTCACACTGTTTGTATCCATCTCCTTACAGGCGACAAATCAGAATGGGAAAAGACAGCTGAATGAGGCTCCTATAAATACCAATGTTGGGAAAAGGGGGCAGGTAAGAGAATGAAGAAACCCAATAGCTGATTAGAAAAGGATCATTCCAAGCAAAAAGGTGCGTTTAAACAAACAAACAGTATACAAATACACAGATGCACAGGGAGAGTGCCTACTGTATTTGTATGCTGCCTAGTCCACGATGAACACACTCACTCAACAATGCGTATGTTAAAGTCTTGAAAGCTAGTCCTTGGGTAGTTGCATTTACATCTTTTCCTTCATAAAACATACACATATACGATAATCAACATAAGTGACACAAGAGTGACCGATCTAGCTTACAAAATGTATCAACTACAAAACTATTACTTATATGCTATAAATTAGACTTGCAAACGTTCTCGTTGCACAGAATTTTATTTTAGTAGAAACTGGACTGTTATAGAAATCTCTTGCCTACATTTTTGTAGGTGCTTTGCTGTTTTTAAAATGTAGAGTACTGAATAAAAACGAATGAGTTCAACAGAGATGCTGAAGGCTTCTATTATAGTACTGGTTTGATTGCCTATATTATTTACTTTTGAACTTTAATAGAATTTTTGAATTGGGATTTTTTAAGTTATGTTAGCTAGATTCTTTGATTGCAAGTTCTGAGATGGTCTATAATTTATTCGGTTTAAGTCATCTAAAAAGATTAGAAAAATCGGTTGACAGTAACGATAGAAACAAACAAAAGATCAAGCAAGGTCTTTTCCTGAGAGCTCAATAGCATGAGGCCCATCAAAACAGTACTTCAGGCAAATATAAATTCATAGGCAGAAGGTGCAAACGAAGCACTTTTCCTGAGGACTAGCAGCCTCTTGGCATAATGGGAAGGATCCAGTCAATGAAGAAAATGGAGAGTGAAAGAATTGGTGGCTACTGCAAAGAACCGGGCACAAAAGTCTTCAGATAAGCTCAGGCAGTACCTGTAGCAGATGCATTACTCCGGTTTTACTCTCAGCCAGGTGAGTAACCAACAGCATTTGCAAGGAGCACGAAGGCAGTTCACTACCACAAGCCCCTTTCACCTCCCAAACACCCGGGCCTGCTGTTCCCGTGGATGAGCCTGGCATACCCAAGCAACAGTGCTTTGTGCTACCTGGTCCCCCCCAGAATTCAAAGCAAGCTCTCTACCAGCTCCTGCTTTCCACCCTTCTCCTCCCTGCCAAACATTACTGCAGTGGACAAAGAAAGCAAAACAGCCACTGCACATAAACAAGCTAATGGAAAAGGCCATCTGAGTGTAAATGTGAAGTCAATGCCTACCTGATTTTGGAATTACAGGTCATTTCATTCTCAGGGTAGTGAATATCCACCGCATCCTGAATGACTGTACCATACTCATAGACTTTAATCTTCTTCGTCACCCCAGCGATGGCAAAGTAGTCACAGTCTCGGTCGAACTCAATACTGGGAAAGAAAAGCACAGACTGAGAACCACGCGACACAGCACATGTACTTACCAGCAGGGTATTTTATTATCTGAACTTCTCTGTATGGTAGAGCTGATGATCACGATCCTTCTGAAGAGCGCACTTAGCAAATACCCCGTTCAGAGCACCTTGGTAAGGTCTGGCATACGTGCCAACCACCGAGTTCTTGCTCTCAGGCAAAATTTTCTAATCCCTTCCTAGCACATGCACATCTTGATTTGCAAAATGGACTTTTGTTCAGGTGCTCTAAAAGTTTCAGTTCAACTGTACCAGCTACATTATAAGGTACCCAAACACCAAAGTTGACAGCTCACCCCAGAAACACGCTTAAAATTCAGCTCTACGGTCTTTGAACAAGATGCTCTGGGATAACTGCCGACTGATTTCTTTTGGTTGCATTGCTCCATCCCTTAGCTCTTGTATACAGCAGCTCGGTGAACTGTAAGTGTTAATGCAGAGCAAATCACTACTTGTAGAAAAGGCACTCAGTTCCCCGAGCAACAGAGGGCTGAAATGCATATCATCAGTACTGTAAAACACATGCACGCTACGGCTTCCACTTAGGGTTGTGCTTGGAAACCAAGGCACTTACTTTCTTGAACTGCAGGGCAAGTTTGTAATAGATATCAATGAAGTTGCAAGTAAAAGCAGTCACCTTCTAACAAAGTTAAGCTGCAAATGAGAAAAGCCTGAGGTTGTACGTGACATCCATCTGAGAGAAAGGCAGGCAGCAGGTTATACACAGCTCGTGTCATTGCTACTTTCACAGCTTGGAAGGGCTCAACAGAAACCTATCAAACATCTAGTAGCCAGAGAAGTAAACATGCTTTCTGGACGTAGCTCCTGACTCTGAACCAGCCTGCCTGTAGCCCGTGTCACCTGAGGTGTGGCAGGACGGACACGTGCAGACAACTACTTAGTTTCAGGAACACCAGCCTCAGTGAGACAAAAGTTTGGTGGTACTCCTAGAAAGTGGTTGGGTGCAGATTTGCCATCAGTCTCCAGGTTGCTATGACGGGTCACCACATCTCAAGCCTCTTGACTAAGCAATCAATCTTCTACTAATTAGAGAGGTCTCTTTTGGGGCTTGTCCACTCAGTAATGAGTTTCAATCTCTCCTGTCCTTATCACAATTTTTTCAAGAAGCCACAGCATTTGTGAACCAGACAGCAAATTCTGAATGACAGCAGAGAACATCTAGTCTAAGTTGATCAGATTTCACATTCATATAGCTTGTAAATCCTGAGCAGGGGTACTTATGGTAGCTTTCTACAGTCAGAAAGCAACAAACCAATTACAGGAAGAGAGGGCTCTTTAGGCTGCCCTCACAGCTGCAACAGCTCACATTTCACTGCCCCCTCACAACAGCAAGAAGTTGAAGGCACTGCAATGCTTTCAAGGCAAGATAAATTCAAATGCCAAAGGAGTTTTCAAATCCTTGTAAAGGAAATATCAAGTTATTTTTAAACTACAGAGAGGAAGGACCGTTGATATGCAGTCTGACAATATAAAATAATTCAATGAAGCAGCTTGCAACTTGGCCTTTTAACTCAGGTGCCTAAAATTCTCCCAGGCAGCAGCAGGAGACAGTCCCACCACGATTGCTTGCTTGCTGGAGGAGAAATGAGCTAGTTAGGCCAAGCCTGCCAAATCGCAAGCCCAAAAAAAAGGCAAAGAAAAGGAGCGTGCTTATGACTGGGGAATTAAGTAGACAAGCACGCATCTATTTATATAAAATGGGAGATGGAAAGCAAGCAGTAAAGCAGCTAGGTTGCTTTCACCCCTCCCCAGATCTCTCCCAGTCTCATCACTTTTATACAGACAGGACAAAAGCACCGTTCGGACCTGCCTCGCCTTGCCAGCTCACTCTGCTCTGTGGAAGAATTTTCTGATCGAAGCCCACGTAACATAACAATGGATTTACTTGTACCACGATCTTAATTGAACCGCTGTCTCAGCTCCTGTTTGCTGCCCCGTGGATTCAGGTAGAGCGCAACTAAACTGATGGCAGCGATTCATCTACTTGGACTCAATTTATACCTTCAGCCTTCTGCTGCTGAAGAAAAAATAATGTATTACAATGTCTGGTGAAAAGCCAAGTTATTAGAACAGAACCTTGTCTCACCAGGGGTAGGTTTGCTCCTCTAAACAAAAAAATTGAACTAATGCTAAAGACATACTGTAGGCATAAATTAGTAATTCAATTTGTCTGTAAAAGTTAACATACCATTAAAAAAATAATAAAAAGAGTCAACCAATGAAACTGATCATCAGACCTGCGACCTTCAAACAGCATCAAAGACACTGCAGGGAGAAAACTGATGCAGAAATAAACCACCACCTGCACAGATGTTCGTCGGCTGTGAGAAAGGCAGGCAAACCCAGCAGAGCAAATCTAACAGTGCTGCACCCTCAACCACCTCTACAACCTATGCACAGTGTACAATACTGGCACAAAAAATGTTCTAGTTTTCTGCCAGTCAGCTTTTAGTAAGCAATTTACAAAGAAAAATATGAACAATTTAAGTAATTAATGGAGCGCATTATTTACCATACAAAACTATTCCTAATATTTGCAAAGCTCTGCTTCCCCCTGCACTAATCAGGATTAGGGCTAACAGCCCACTTGCACAGTAACAGTTATTTCCATGCTTTTCCCTACAAGTCTTCTAAACATGTTTGGTATTAAGCAAGGCTCATTTGCACTAAACTAGCTTGACCGTATTCCTGTCACTTACTCTCTGAAGTCTTTTTGTTTTGATATAAGCACTGGCTTAGGCACATGTTTATCCGTATGAAAATTCACAAGAGAACTCAGTTCTGCATATTGCCAAAAGACACAATGGGGCTTGCTCCGAAGAACAACATCCTGGTTTTCAGGTGACAAAGTACATGAGTCATTAGTACAACAATAACATGCAATCAAGGAATAGGAAATAACAATCCTTTTTGTCAAAGAGGCCATCACTCGAAGACAGCAAGCAGCCAGACCACGGCATATGCAGCAGTTAGCATCCACTCCATGTGCAGCAAGAGGCACGGTGCCACCACTGAGCCAAAGCGACACATGAAAGGCGCATGTACTGGATATCAACATCCTGCTGAAACAAGAGCAACGTGTTTTGGCAGCACTGTTTTAAGCAGGCCTAATGCGGGACTGCCATGGAATGTTTTCACCATCAGTCCTGGAGAGGGCAGATGGAGCACCAACCGGCTGCGTGGGCTATAAATGTACCTCAACCCCAGCTTGAAGCAACCACCTCTGTAGATGGGAAACTGTCCTCTGCACTGAGGGTTAGGATGGATCGTCACCAGAAATAACCAAACTGACCAAGAAGTTGGCTACTTTTGGCTTTTAATGGACATGCTTACTCTGAGGAAAAAAAAAATGTACAACTGCCTAATGCAGAAATGGAAGGAAGGAAGCATGAGATGCCGCAGCAGAGCAGCAAAGCATGGGGCGTAGGTTACAAGATAAGACAGCATAGGTCACTGCTACAAGTTAGTTATTGATGTCTGCAATGACGTTCATTTCTTATGAATTTTGTATCTTTTTCTTAATTTGTCCTTCCTAGCAAGGAAAATCCCATAGTTTGATTTTTCTAATGAGTTCGGGTGGTGGGGGAGTACTTAAAAAGAAAAAAGCTTCAAAAACCATTACAAGGAAGACACCAAGAACATGAAAAACCTAAGGTCAATATTAGTGTGGTATTTATTATTTTCAATGTTTAAGGAAGCACTGGAGATTAAGCTATTCTCAGAGCATTTGAACACCCACTGAAGTTCCTTTTCCAACTAGCAGTGATCCTTGCTCCTCAGGTTTGTGCACATTAGAAACAATTAACAATTGCTCTTTTTTTTTTTCATTTAAAAAAACACTTAAACTCCACATTTCTGACAAACAACGGCTATCTGAGTTTTTATAAGGAATCTTTTGGGGACACAAGAACTCCTGGGTTTTTCAAAAAAGATTTATCAATGTGCAACAGAATTTACTTATAAAAATCAAATTGAAAGGAACTGATTGTCTTGTTCTAGGGAAAACAGAAGAGACATTTCAACTTCTTAGGAAAAATAAAACATTGACTTGGGAATTGAAGTGACCAGCATACTATGGAAATGCCACTAAAAGACGCTAGAAAGCAAATGCATTCTCAAGAGTTCTGGTTTCTCTGCTGCTTTTCTTTATTCTCATTATCAAAGACTATAAATCAACTTCTTTATTTTAATTCTAAAACCAATGACCTTGGAGAGCACTTGTAGCTAACAAATGGAATTATGAAATAAATTGCTTCTGAAACATGTCTGGAAGCTTGGCTTGGTATTGAGAGCAGACCTGTGGGGAACCAGTGAAGAATGAGTATTTCCCATTTTTACCATTGCATAAAGCCTTGCTACATTCGCATCCTGATGGTGTGCGCAGTTGTGTTCACCGCATCCCCGGAGGATGCACTGGAGTTAGAGAACACATACAGATGGGCAATTAGAATGATTACAGGAACGGAGCAGCTGCCTTACAGGGGAGCACCAGAAAGGCTGAACTCTTTGCTTTGGCAAACCGAAGGCTGAGGGAGCAGATAAGCAAGGTTTACAAAGCCATAGTGTTTATGAACAAGGTGACAGCAAAACTGGTGTTGAAGCACTTCATACCAGAAGTGGAAAGCACTTGCCAGAAGACTCATTTGGAACAGATGAAGGTTTGCTTTGTTTCCCACACATACACTTTGAAACACACACACACCTGATCCTTGCTGCTGCACAGTATGGTGGTGGCAGAGTGAACCTGACACTTGTAATCCCTGAACACCATTTCCACCACGCGCACACACACTACACTCGCTACTACAGTCATAAATCCTGACTTGGTAACAAAATCTAGGACTGCAGGAGTTGCCATTTCCACAAAGTGTATGACTCAGTCCCTCCCATGGGACTATATATATAAAAATACTTTTTCTGACTGAATATACCAAATCCTTTCAATTTTACTTCTACCTAATATGGTGCTGTTGCTGTTTCTATTTCTACATCTCCGGTCCCATTTGCCTTCTTGCCTTGGCCCCGTATTCAATAGCACCGCAGACAGATTGCTCTCAGTTTGGGGGGAATTTTAACTGGTGGGAAGAAGGTGGGGTGACAGCAGCAGCATTTGCTCTTTGCTTACATTTCCTTAAAGTCTTCTCACTTCATGCTTCCCCTCCCTGGCCTCCGAGGGATATCCTATCACTTCTAACAGTCCCAAATCCTATTTCTTGTAGCCTGTTTGCCTACTTCCAACGTCTGTTCTGAAACACCGAAGTCAAAAGATTAGAAATTTAGGTAACAATATAACATCATGACCATGACTGCAGACTGTTTGGCACCTGGGACCAATACAGAAATTGGTATTAATATCACATGCCTGAGAGACTGTTTTTACAGCAGACTTTTATTTTAAGGCAATGTAATTAGTGTCACTAAGTGTGCACTAGCATACTAATTTGTAGTTTTTAAAAACAAAGCTATATTCAGGCACAGGAAGCTGCTATAACAGTGCTCATATTTTGTGCTCCATCACCTCGAAGACTAAATTTTGTCACATATGAAAACAAAGGTTACTGAGACAAAGCGTATGAAGTTTCAGTATCAAAAGACTTATGTTAAAGCTGTGCATGGCTGAAATAAAAAACTGCTTTTTTTTTTTTTAAGATTATAAAACAGTTGCATCAGTTACTCCTTACTGCAGAGCACCACCTAAATGAGGTCACTGTCGCTGTGCTTAAGTCCTTAGCCTGTGCCACAGAACACACGCAGACCACCGTCAGTTCAATCTATTGCCCAACTCAAACCACTGTGCTGTGAAGCGTGTTTTCCAAAACAAACTGAGCAAGTACACCACAACCCTAGACAGGTTACCGTAGTCCCTAAATCTTATGAAGGGCCACTTAAAGAAAAAGTCTTCAATTCTACAGACCGCTATACAGACAGACAACTATATAAATGAGACTCCACTTAACGGATTCTATCATCAGAGAGCAAACATCTTCGTCCTTAAGAATTGCATCAACCTGGGTTAGACACGATCCCAGATCATCAGAAAATTAGCTTGATTAGAGGACAAATCTGACAGGGATGTCTCAGCTACCATAATTACGGCCTCTTAATGGATCAGATTCAAGTCTAATGGAGGTCTGATGAAAAATGTGTTTTGGTGGATGAGACATCCCAGAAGACAACCTGTGGAGCACAAAGCACTCTAAATATAGTAATAGCACAGAGCTATTTAACCAATTGCAAAGGTTAGATTTACTGTCTGTACGTTTGTTTGCTTCAAGTGGTGACTTGAATGCATCTTCTTCACCTAATGCCGTATTTGGCCGGTGGATTCTGTAGGCTGCCCAATACGTTCTTTACCAGGCTATTGAGTAACCCAAGCAGAACACACTACAGGAACCTCCGCCTCCAAACAGACCCAAGCAGACAACCAGGACACAAAGATGTTTAAACAGGTGTAAGAGCTACCAAGCATAAAATGAGGTCATCTTTCGAGAACCTCACCTGCTGCTTTCTGTGAAAGAGGACATCCCCACACCCCCTATACCACAGGTCAAGACTTTTTTTTTTTAAATATGAACGAAAGTAGCTGTGAGTTAGAGTCACAGCTTGAGGCTTTCAGTGTTTTTACTGCTTCATTTTATCTCGTTTAGAAAATGGGTATGGATAACTTCTGTGGGAAGTTCAAGTCAAAACGATAATTTCAGTAATATCAGCTGCACACCTGACCCAGCAGAAAGGAAACTCAGGTGGAAAGTGGAGAGAAGGGAAGGAGAACATGCAACTGAGTTAATTGAACAAGAGTCTGTCAGCCCACAACAGCCTCTGGTCCTAACAGCCCAAATGATGAAATTTCACTTCCTGTTACTTGAAAATAGATGGATAAAAATGAATGACTCAGTATCTTGAGAAAGCCTTCCTATCCCCTGAGCATACCTGCAGTTCTCATTCACTTCCCACCCCCAAAAGCTCCATCACCCAAATCAGTGCTGAAGCTCACTTTGCACCTGCAGTTATTTCTGTTCTGTCCACAGCACACGTGCAAGGAAAACTGTCAGAAGTACTGGGCTTTGGTCCCTTTGATCCTGCGTATCCTGCTCTTCAGGAAAAAAGAAAGCCGAATATCTGTTTTAACTGTTGTTCAGAGATCTTGATTTTAACCTAGGTCCCCTCTAGCAAAGGCCATTTGTTTTACGAAGCATTCCATCTAAAATTAAGTATATCACTTTCCGTGAAGAAATACCATTAGAAGTTTCCCTCTGCCCAAAGCAAGGGTCTCTGTCCACAAAGAGTAGTACCAAGAAAGAGGGTCAGAAATGCTTGGAAGCCCCAGGACAGCAAGAACACCACTTGGAGAAGTCTCATTCAGTGCAAAACATGAGGGCTGTGAGCTGCATGCTGGAGGGTTCCCAACTTTTGGGGTTTGACTTTAGTAATCACAGTCAACTTACCACAACAGAGTATAAAGGCAGATCTGGGTCTGAATCAAGGCAGCGGATGCAGGAGGATACTGCAGGGCTTCAATTTTACCTCTGCTGGAGCCAAGGGAATCTCTTCCCATCCACCTCCAGTGAGGAGCAAAGCACCGGATCCCAGAAGCCTGCTGACACCCTAAGAGCACTACAACCAGAGCAAACCAGCAGTCTCATTACAATGGCATTACTCCTCACCATCCCACAAGGAGGGATGGTGCTCACCAGCAACCCAGACTACTGTGTTGTGGGTTATAGCACACCTTCCCATCAAGAGCACAAAGGATACTGAGCTATTTTAGTTTGATTCCATTTCTTGCAGCTGTTTGGGATACTCCAGCTCTACGTTCAGCAGCACCAGCTGCTGTTTGAATGCACCTTGGGTACCCTCACCTGCCACAGCACCTCCTCCAGGCTTCAAGTATCTGATTGAAAAGAGGTTTGCTTATGGGGAGCCTATTTGTAGCATAAAAATAAGACATTAGAATGCCAGCTCTTCATGTGCTGATTATCTGCTTTTCCCCACAACTGTTCCTATCAGCTGGGAAACAAACAGGGAAGGACATGACCATTTACTGAAGTCTGCACTGCACAGAGAAGGCGAGTCCTCAGCTCTGGGCTCTTGTGAAGACGTACTGCACCAATTGCGCTGCGGTCACACTTTCAGCATCTTTCACAGCCACAGTAACCTGGAGTTTTATTCAGCTCTGTTTGAAGAAAGGTATAAAAAGGTACCAAGCTAAGTAATGTCATTAGACCTAGTTCTAGGCCCATTTCATGCTGACAAAAATCCTTTTATGTGTAATGAAATGCCATCAGTTCTAATAGAGACCACTTAGCAATACTCCCAATCCATACAGAGCTTATTTAAAGGAGAATATTAAATTGAAATTGAGGAGGTTTGGTAGGCTTAGTTCCATCTCTCAGTTCTGAAATCAAAACCAACACAGCTACTTTTGTGCTTTTTCAGTTGCTAAATAGAATTATTCCCTTTTCTAAACTCAACGAGAGAGTGTACTATGCTATGAAAGCCTGCTTCCTGCAATAGCTCAAATTTCAAAACCAGGATCCCCTCTATTCTTGGGGAAGCAAGGGGAAACAACCTCAAACCTAATCTCATCTAAATACAACCCAAAAATCTCTTATAACTTTGCTTATAAGACTGTATAGCTAGAGACTTTCTATTCTACTAAATAAGTTTTATTCATACATGTATTCAGGAGAACCTAGCTTAATTAGCACTAATGATGAAAAAACCTATAGGGAACCACTGAATTTTGCAAGCAACTGAACATAAAGCGTATTGATAAAAAGCCACTTTACTGCTAGGCGATGCTCTTCTGCATGCTGAAGAGAAGATGACGACAATTCCAGGGTTTATATGCCAGATACACAGAAGTACAATGAGCCAAAGCCACTGCAAACAACTACCATGCAAGTTAGTGAGTATTAGATTCAGTTTTTCCAAAAACACCACTTTTAAATAAGCTAGAGTAGACAAACGTTAACTAAAAATTGCCAACAGTTAAATGCAGAATGTTTCTTATGACATTATTTAACATTCGAGCCAAATTGTCAGTCTGCCTGCTGTAATATTTCAGGTAACCTATTCATAGTTGAAAAACGGGATCCTCCATTTCACCCAGCTTTGCCGATACTAACAGCTTATTAACAGCTCTGATGGTAGCACAAGCACAGCCTCAGCATTACAAAATATTAAGGTGGAAGAGATTTTAGGTCTCCAAACATACTCACTGTTCTGCTTTCAAGCTTAAGAAACATTTTCAGAACAGAAGCTGGCAGCCTCTTCCCAAGCTGTATATGGAGCTGGTTTGAGGGAGGAAATCTTGTTCCACACCAAAGCCTAACTCAGGCCAGTTGAAAGGTTGTCTGTACAGCTGTACCATCCTACCAGGATCATGCCGTTAAGTAGGAAATAACTCAGTCACTTCTGACAGACATTGAAGCTCCCTCTAAATATAAGGCCATTCAAAAGCTTGCAAGCCTGTTTTCAAGCCACCACATTTATTACTACACCAACAAAGATTTTGTTTCTTCAAAACAGAGCACTGCAGCTGCCAACAGAGCCGAAGATGCAGAGGAACAAACGTATCCAAAAAGAGCTCAGTGCAGGAAACATCCATCCATACTGGGACTGTAAAACACAGTCCATCTATAGGCTCCAATTCACGATTTCTCTGATGCAGCTGCAGCAGCTGAAGACATTACTGCCTCCAGCTGACCGCATTGCCAGAGGTCCCCATTTCTCTGATGGCGAGCTCAGAACAAATCAGCCCAGCCCATGCCCCAGTACACAGCCTGCCAAATTATTAACCAAAGCCTCCGAATTCATCAGACACCACCATCAGCCCTTCTGCCAGACACCCCGCAGCAGAGCATCAGGAGGGACAGCTGGAGACAGTAACCTCTTTAGACACCTCAGCTAAATCCAACAGGCACTGCGAATCAGGGCACCAGCCTTCATAAATACCAAGTCCATACGCCACAGATGAGCCGTCCCGAGGAGCCAAAGAACAGGCTGGGACAATTAATTCTGATGGTCCTGCTGCCTGGTGATGACGGAGTGAGGTTAAAACGCCATTTGAAACATTTTCAGTCCAACTGCCAAATCTGTGTCAGGAAATTGCTTTGATGGTATTCTGAATCTTTTTTGGTATTTTGTATGCTGCGTCTTCAGAAAAAATAAAGGTACTGAGGGATATTCTTCATTTCAGTTTCATACAGAAAAGCTTGACCTGACTTCCATCATCATTTACAAAGAGGTATATACATCGTTGTTCGTATAATTACAGGATAATATACATTGGTATCACCTCAATTTATTCTACAAAACACCTACGCAACATATGAATCCAAAGCATCTTTGTCTTACTCTGTATTTATTAATACAGCCAACATTAATAATCATTAGCTCAAGCTTCTTCTCCAGGCTGAGCTGCTGGTAAGGTTTTTTTTTCCCCCTCTCAGAACTATTTAAGCACACACCACACAGCTCTGCATGCCAACCCACCATTTAACAAACTAACTCCCGTAAGCAAGAAAGGAAGAAGAAAATCCAAAAGGCACACTAATTCTTTCCAGATAATGACCTGCTACCAAAGTGAGGTGTTTCCAACAAATACGGCTAGAAAACTAAAGGGACGACTAATAAACTACAGAAATTCATGCTCTGTTAATAATGGGCTCTGTCTCTTCAAGCAATCAGCCACGAAAGTCACTGCATCAAAACTCAACAATTAAAAGAAAGCTATAAAATTGGGAAGGGGGGAGGCAAGTTTGTGGAATTAAGGTAAATCTGTCTTTGCCTTTTACCATTACTGTCTTCGTGAAAGTTCTGCACGTAAGATGCTGCAGAACCACAGCTTTCATGGTTGCAAGTCCTATTTCTGAGGCCAAAACACAGCACTACTGGCTGATGATGGCCATCCAGTAGGTGAACAGGAGGAGGAACAGAAGGGCAGCCACCTGCAGCCTCACAGAAAAGCCTTTTGAACTGGTCAGTCAGGAAGGGGTGGATGCGGTGATGCAACGCGACTTCCACATGCTACCAGCCTCCTGTCCCGAATATTCATCTCTCAGAGGACGTTCTTGACACCACAGCACCCAGTTTGAATTCCGGCACTTTTACAAAGCTGTTCTTCGAAGAGTCCAGTCTCGTTAGGATAAACAGTCCTGTTTAAATTAACACCCATTCTCAACCGGGGATCCCAAAATACATAGGGAGCGAATTGCACTTTGCACAGTGGCAAAGCCACATGAGGACACTGCTTCTCCTTAAAGGAGTAGGCCAGAGGAAGATGCTCAGCTGACCGGTGGAAACAGAACCTCAGGTTTAAAACAAGTTGATGGTGGGCCTTTAGCACAAGCGCACAGTCCACAGACTTGGAAACAGTACGATTTCTAAGCCTTGTTAAACAGCATTCCGCTACAAGTTGCTTTACCTAATGGCACAACACAAGGTAATTCAGGCTGGAAAGGACCTGGGGAGTCTCTAGACCAACACCATGCTCAAAGCAGGGTCAGCTTTTTGGTCAGGCTGCCCAGGTTTTTCTCCAGTCAGATCTGAAAAGACTTCGAGGATGGAGCTCTCAGAACCTCTCTGGTAAGCCTGCTCCAGTGCTCGGCTGCCCAGCGCTGCAGCCAGTGAACACTGCACAACATTTTCCAAGAACTGCTCACATCAGCTGCAGAAAATTGCTCCAAGTTATAAAAGAGATCATGAAGAGCAATCACTGTTTAATACATTTGGTTTAAAAGCTGATTCCCAAATTGATCAAGGACTCTTCAAAACTTTTTACAGACTATTTATAAAAATTCCTGAAATTTGATTTAAATTAAAAAACTCATCTAATTATCTGCAGATGGAGACAGCTTTGAAGTACTGAAAGCTTAATGGGAAAAAGATCTTCTTACTACCAGATAGTCTGAAATTACGAGAGAAAAAAAATAAAGTCCCACTGGTGGCTATGAAACTTTCATTCATTAAAGTTCCCAGTTTCAAATTATGCAAATTTTATCCCTAAAAGTGAATGTGTATGTTGATGGAAGAACAGACTTCTGGCTCTCTGCAATGTCAACACAGTCACCAGAAAGTTTATTTCTTCCAGTCAGGACCAGAGATACAAGCAGACATACTCTTTTTTGGTCTCACAGTCCCCTCTGGTACTACAGGTCTATTCTCAGGACTTGGAGAGGTTATGTTTCTGAGCTGAGATTGCCCCCAAAGTCAGAGTTGTGAGCTGACATCCGTACAACCCTTCTTCTGGTTACACATCATATTCAGCTTCTGCTCAAGGGATCCAGACCACAATTATGTACTAGGAAATGTATTAGTTCTGTGCTCAAGAGAAAAAGAAAAGAAAGTAATGGAAAGGCTCTGTATGCTACCCAGCTCTAACTAAACAAAATTCCATTTCAGCCCCAGACAACCTCTGGTCTGTAGGCCAAAGCTTCATATGAATCAAGGTGACAGAGCTGCAGGAGAGGCACAAACTTCAAAGAGGTTCTGGGTATTACACTTCGAGTATCCTCTGCCATTCTGCAGTCAAAGTCGCTTTATCCAAGCATTTCTCTTCCATCCAGTTATGAAGAACAATCCAAATAAGACAGATCCATCCACAGTTTAGAACTGCCACCTTTAAATAAGAGTCCATTTAAAAAATGATTGACTTCGAAAAGGCTATAAGAAAAATTCAGCCCTCCTCATTTCTCACCTTCTCAAGCAGCAGCATCTATTGCACTCTGAAACATAACCCTCTGAAGGATAAACCCACTCGCACGTTTCTTTCATTCATCTTTACCACCAAGATAGAAGCATCGCTGGTCACAAACTTAATAAAATGGCTCATCTAATCCCAGCCAGCCCAGCGCATTAAAAAAAGAGAGGAGAAAAGAGACTTGTTATCGTAGATACAGAACTAATAGGCACCTTATTAAGTACGGATCTCAGAATTTATACGGACAAGCAATTGTAGGCCAAAGTAAAAAGGGGAACAAAAGAACAGAATGGCTCAGTGAATAGATAGAAAACATGCTCCTAATGGATTTTTTTTCTTTTAATCTCACCTTTGAAGAAAGGATTTCAGGTCACATTACTGAAAGGGTCATCACAAACAAAAGTACAACCTTGAAATTGTGACTTAATTGTACTGTTTGAATGTAAGTAAAGTCTCTTCATATCCTGTACATTGCTTAGAAGCAACAGAATAAAAAGTAATAAAAAATAAACCCAAAAAAGAACAGTGGACCCCAGAGGTAGAAGCCATATCCTGATGAGTAAGGTTTCAGCAGCCAAAACTCTTTTTTTCCCCCCCCCAAATGAAGTAAATCATTAAGCCTCTCAGCAAATATAGTTTTGGCTGTCCAGAGCCGTTCGGATGTCATTTTCAGACCTTTCAGAGAAGTGGTAAACTAACAGAGAAGAATTTGAAGTCTGAGCCAATTAAAGAAATCCACATGCCATTTGCCCAAAAATCTTCAGGGCTTCTGGGCCAGAAGTACCCTTGTTTCCACCAGACCTGGGGACTCCCAGCAGGGAGAATCAGCTTTCTGATAACCAGATTTCAGTCAGACATCTTGCTGTAGCCTTTCCTGCATTTTTTCTGTTCGTTTTTTTGAAATATGAAAGACTGCCACATTATTCTCTGAAGGCCTCTGACAGCGCTAAAGCAATTTTCTACATAAATCATTGTAATGCTAACGCTGCAGTTTACAGTCTCATCTTTAAAAGAAAGCCTTCTACTATTTACTGCCTCAGTAAGTGGAAAGAAGAAAAGTTAAGCTCTGACGACTGTTCTGTCTGGTGGCATAATAAACAGAAAATCTATCCCTTGGCCCAGTTCTAGCAGAACTTAATACACTCGTGAAAGCCATGTAAATACTTTGTACTTAGAGAACTGAGTGTACAAAAATACATTTAGCATGTTGAGCTATACGTACATTCGTATTGCAAAGCCTGCTGAAAGTTGCCCTAATGTTAAAGCAAAACTCAACAACTGGCCACCGCAAATCTTCAAATAAATTTTCACTGAACACCCTTCTCCGTTAACTTTCTTCATGAAATAAGGGGAAAAAAGGACCGAGGGTTGTAATTTTCATGCCTGAGCACTGTTTCTAAGCAAAGTAAAGAAGTTTACTTCTTTACTGAAGCAAAGCCCTGGCCGGGCTTCCAATCTTGCTGCATGTACTTTATTAAATAAGATCATAAATCCCTGATGGAAAGAAAGTGCAGCCTAGGGACCAGCCCCTGCCCACCTCCCGGCACCGCAACCAGCGGCTGCCACCGTGTGGATGCTGCCCGGGGAGCGCAGCCACCGCAGAGCCGCCCACTCGCAGCGGAGCCGGGCTGGAAGCGCGTCCCCAGGTACGTGCTGCCGGGCCAGGGAAAGCTGCCTTCGGAGAGCGGTGGCTTGTCTCTTCAGCCTGAAAGGCAACAGCAGCCCTGGAGCATGTTTAGGAATCAGTGCAGCGGACCAGATAAAAAAATAAAACTTTTCACAGCATTTCGCTCAGTAAGAAATCTTTTTAAAGCACCCTGATAATTAATTTGCCCCATCCATGGCTACCTACAAGTTTTTATTATCCTAAGCTGCCCTCACCAAGACACACACCTCATTTAATAGTTTCAGAGTCTCTCTCTGAACTTGAGCCTACTAATTTGGATGAAGAACAAAGGTGAGCAGCAGAATGTGTTGGCCAGCACATATTACATACAAACTCGTGATTAACAAATTCAAACTTTAAAGGAACTGTTTGGATAGCCAGAAGCTAATAGAGTTACAGCGGCAGAACATTCGACAGCACTGCTCTACCAAAGCACTTAAGGACACAATCAAATGTGAACAGTCTTACTCAGCCCACGCACTAAAACCCCTAAAAATTTCTCAAATGCTTTAATAAATAAAAAGCACCAGCAAGGGAGAAACATTAAGCTGGAAGCCAAGTTATTTTTGGGTTAAACGCACTGAACATTAAATAACTACTGATTCTAGCACTGGCTTGGAGGGAGGCCCCACAGTATCTTCATTTTTAACAACAATAAAACACATACTTTTCAAACCTATATTTCACCCAAGAATTATAATACCTTCAAAATCGGAGTAAGATTTACTGCCCTTCCAGCATTTTCTAACCAAATACCACAAAAATGCTGTTCTTGCAGAATGTCAAGGAGAAGAAAGGGCAAAAGTAAAATCCAATCCGTGCTGAAGTTGGTAGCTACGGAAGTTTGTCTACATTGCAGTGAGATTCCCATCTGCATTTCATTGCAGCTAGCGTGAACCCAATCAGCACAGGTTAAATATACATCAGATCAGTGATTATTGTGTTCTGCCCTCTGTGACTAAGTCGGACATTATACATTCCTGCTACATACGGCAGTAGTTAAGGGATCAATGCTGCTTTAAAAAATATGTATTTTATGCTACACATGCCTCAATTTCTTCACATAACGCATATTTCTTGTAGTCTTTCAAGAAATATTCAAGCTCTTCTGTCACTGTCTGAATGGCCCTGTTGTAAGGCATCAGATCAAGACTCAGAAAGCCCAAGCTCAATTCATTATGTCACTGTAATGTTTCTTTCAAGACCTCAGGTATGGCCACTTTGGATCTCATGCTTCTTAAGTACAAAATAGGGATGATATTACCTCTCTTCATCAGAAGGTTACCGTAAAAATAAATACATAACAGATGTATTTAAATTTGTTAAATGTGCCTGTGAGAAACCAATTGGTCCTGCGTATACACCACATAGAAAAAATTTCCCAATTAACATGTTGCATCACCTTTTCTGACACCACCAACAGCTCTAAACAAGCTACCACAAACTAATTAAATCCCCCAGGGTATGCTTCCACAGCTGCTGAAACCAGTTTAAGGTAAGGGCTGCTGGCAGGTCCCAGCCTCTCCCTATCCCATGTGCTCTCTCAGGCTTGATCCCTAAGGGAGCAGGTTCATGGAACTAAACTAGAAGCAACTACTTCTGTTAAAAGACATTTCACCAGCTTAGGTGTCTAAACAGGCCCACTGCAGGCTCAGGTGAACTTCAGTGGTGCACAGGATGTGACCATCCCACATGGCAGAAGGTGCAGAGTTGTTGTTGGCAAGCACAGAGTTATTGAGTTAACTTTACCACAACCACCCCCTCACTAGTTTGAGCTCAGTAAACACAGCTTCCAACACTTAGCAGAGGCCAAGCAATTGCAGTTACAAACAACTCAGCTATTTGGTATTTGCCATTATGACTGGCTCCACCAACAACATTTAATAACATCACAGATTCTTAAAGTTACCAATACCAAGAAAAACAGGTTTCTTAAAATGCTAGACCTGCATCACCTATAATGCAACTGTACTAACATGAAGAGGTCTGAGCCTACAACAGGCCTCATGTCTTACCACAAAGGCTGCAGACGCTCGCTGGCATCTCAAAGGTTCTGCACTTGGTCTTGACCAACACAAACTGGAAGAAAAGGTGCTGCTGTGGTACTCGAGTGCCTTCACAAATCAATGATAATCAGACATTTGCAAAACTATTCTGGGGAAGCCACAGGCAAGAGTTACCCCTGCACAGACCATAACTTATTTAATATGAGTTGTTAACTCTGCCTCAGCAGCCTGTATCATCATGCAACGCACTGTTGGAGTCACAGTATTTCTTACCTGGAGACTATGCTGGAGCCATTGTAGAGGTCACTAGCATAGGACAGTGTTGCCAGGGGTCGGACAGAATTGTAGCGCGTGAACTTGGATAGACACTCCTGAAACTCATCCAGCTGGCTTGTGGTTCTGCTGTCATCTAGGGAGAGGTGGCAGAGTTGGGGAGGATGAAAAAAGAATAAGAAGGTAAATAAACACAACAGCAAACAAAGTCATCAAGATGCATGTCCTCATGTGACACCACCTCTGCTTGTTATTTGGAAAGGATTCTTCCTCAAAAATAAGTTCCCTTTCACTTCTAGCATTCCCGAAAGGCAGTAGGATTTTCAGAGCATAAATTAAGTTCTGCCAGCAAACCTGCTGCATTGAGAATCTGCCTAGAGATCACAAATACAGCTTTCCTGGTAGACGAGCCCACTTATTTTAGTCAAATTCAAAGCCCATAGGCCATAAAGATTATTAACACAAGATTCTTAAGCACATCAAAATGCACTGAAAAGAATACATCTAGCATTCAATGGAAGTGAAAGTATATTCCTTTCCCCTGAATTGTATTTCAGTCACAATATGCCTACATTTGGTGTCAATTACATTCAAAATACTTCTAGCAAGAAATATTTCTCTTGTTACTCCAAAAGCAACAGAGCTAGGGGAGAGCTGTTTCATGGCTGGAGAAGGGAGACAAGCATGAAACCAGAAGACTCCCTGCACTGTAAGTTTTGTGAAATTATGACCTTCAGCAGACACAGTGAAATTGAGCCAGCTTGAATAATAATAATAAATATTCTGTGGAAAATGGAACAGTTCACTACAAAAGTTAAAACCAAACTGCAGTATAGATAGTTAAAAATTATTCCCTGAAACCTCAGAAGTCCTTACTTTCCTCAGTAAGAATGGAATTTTATTTAAACCATTTTAAAATTTAGGAATTCTTCCTTATTCAGGAAATTCTAACTTACAGTAACGTTCCATGGAGAAGCCAGCTTTCCTAATACGATCATGCATCCACACTCAAACAGCAGAGGCCTCAGGCTTTGTAACAACCCCCAGAATTTGCAGCAATTACCCCTTTCTTCTCTAACGCTCCCACGCTTGCGTCATCTTTTTGCACCAATACAATGTAAAAGAATGAGCTCAGCAGCGACAGCTCTACCACACAGCACAGGTAGTCCAGTATGCGAGTCACACTACCGTGCATCTCGCCTTCTATTAAACCACAGCATCCACAGCAGCAAAACAATACATACTACTCACTTGTGCGCCTGAAGTCACAGATCCATGCTCTAGTTAAGTTATCCTTCTCAGTTCCTTTACCAATAGCATAAGGAATTGACAAAGCTCAGCTTATTAGAAGTCTTTGGAAACAGCGGGGTGAAAAAAGGAAAGTTGCAACAGCAAAATACAGCTGTGATTTCTTGTGTGAGAACACAGAATAATCACTTTCTACACCTTGGTAATTCCTTGCCATCAGAAATAATCATCTCGCTCTACAATTGTAAGGCATTTTGAAGTGTCCCTTCCATGCTATTTAACATTTGATTGTATAAAGGAACAGCAAAGGCTAGTAATTAGCATGTTTAAGGGTACTAGCCATGGGTTCATTACCATGTCAGATGGATCAGAATGGGCAAAATGAACAAAGTACTGCTCTAAATTAAATCATCAGCACCTGACCACTACAGGAAACAGCTCGAGAAGAAGTATGTAAACATCAGTCAGTATTTTTCAAAGACTGCTTCCTCCTTTGACACTTTAATAGGAGCAAATAGCTGCTACTCTTCCATTTCCCTCATTTAGAGATCAAGCACACAGTCCTCCCATAATTTATTCTGTATCTGTGCCTGGAAAACCAACTGTTATTTCTCAAGACATTTTCCCCGTCAAAGTCCAAGGCCATTTCATAATTACAGTTATATTACTTCTCCACTCCTTACTAGGAGGCTCTCAGGCGTCTCTTCCAAAAACGTATCTTGCAAAAAGCATACATCCACATTAAATACTATTTAAAATGTGTCAAAAAGCAGGAATGACTCTGAAGAGAAGAAAACCTAATTAAGTAGTTCAGGTTATCCCTTATTTAGGGAAAAACCCTGCACTTGCAAATCCTCCACTCTTGGTGCAGCTGACATACACAACAGTTTCACTGCGTTCATATTTATAGTTCCAATTATGAAGAAGGATGTCTTCCACACAGGAATGTCGGAAAAAGTCCAATTTGTTATCCTTTGTTAATAAAGGTATTATTTTAACATAAACACAGTTATGTATCACCAAGATAACACTGCATGAAAACATCTCAGTGTGATCTGTGAAGTACTGCAGTCTGCAAAGCATTGCTAGCACTTCACAGGAGACTGGCTGGTCATATAAACGGCTTCTCCAATTTTCCAGCTACTGAAGCACTCTCCCAACACGCCACACTTTGTTAAAGTTATGCTGCTGTGCAAGATGAGACCTGAGCCAGACACCGCTCTGAAACAGATACGTCCAGATCTTCCACCCAAGCGTGAGGTCCCCTAAAATGCTTGGCAGCCTTTAAACATAAAAAGGCCAAGTTTTTTTGTTTTTTGTTTTTTTTTTTTTTTAAAGTACAGGATAAAAAAAGCAGCTTGATAATTTTTAAGTGGATAAAACAAACTAAAGTCATGGAGGAGGAAAAAAAGGAAAAAAAGCAGGGATTTCCACCCCAGCTTGCTTGCTGATCTGCATCCTGGGGAGTTTGGTCCTTGCCTTCCAAGGCTACAAGTGAAGATATATTCTGCCACAGCAACCTCTGCCTGGTTCCCCCTTGTGCCTCTAAGGTTTCTACCATCCCCTGGCGGCTCCCCGCTCTTCACTGCAGTCTGTCTCTTTGTGCAAGCTGCAGCTCAGAGCTCGGTGCTGCAAATCTCTTGCCTGTCACAGCCCACTGCACGAAGCTTTTCCCCCCCCCGAAAGGTTGCTTCTTTCCCAGGGGAGCCAGAGAGCAACCTTCCTCTCCCTCAAGGGGCATTCATTTCACCCATTCGTTTCTGAAAAGAATCTTGTTATATCATTAAGAACCATCCATCCACTATGTAACAATTACTCTAGCTGCTGTCATGCTGTTACTCAATTATGAATGAGGCAATCTAGGCAATTGTGAAAACAGCTTCTAATTCTACACAACAAGTCTTAAATCTAAGGTGTGTCCCATGGGATAATGATGCTGCTGCACACTCAGCTTCCATACTTCAAGCCATTTGTTAACCAAGACTCACAATCTAGACAAAGGATAACCTCCAAGTGTCATATTGTACATTAAATATGGGAGCATTTATCAATTTATATTTTACCTCTGCAGTATTTTAATAGCATTTTAACTACTGTGTTTATACCACATCTAGTAGAAAAACTGGCCAGCCACTGCTTTCAAGCTTTTGTAGCTTCAGAACAAATATCAGTGAAAATGTTTATTGTGGGTTATGCTCTCCACAGCACAGAGCAACATGTGCCCCTCCTAAACAATGAGATTACATTTCTTAAGTTTAAAAACCTCAAAGATTGGTCAAGAAAAACACTAAGTGGGATGATTTGAGTAACACAGAAATATGTATATCAACATTCCCAGGAAGGGAAAAACTGAGGGCTGCTCTCTCAAAAGTGAACCTTTTCTGAAGACTAGGACTCTAAAAAGTAACTGATGTCAGAAGCTGCACACCGAGCATGAGGCACTCACCTGAGACCCGTGTCATCCTTGTGGAAAAATAGCACTGCTCTAGGTCCTCAAAGTGAGCCGTGAGCCGCTTCCGTCGTGAGGCTAGTGTGCTGTTATACCATGGCTGTTTTTTGGTCTGAATGGAGAAGAGAACATGCTTCTTCAGAAAGGTAAAGCCAGGCCTGGGTTCTATTTCTATAGTTTTTAATAAATTGCAAACAATTTACACATTATATCCGGTGAGTCAGAAGTTTACAGTGACAAAGATCTTGCTACTATCAACAGTTAAGCTTAGCTATGCTTATGTCTTGTGTTGCATCCTCTAACTTGACGAACAAGAGCGGTTGCTTTTAGACAGTGCTTCTTTTCGGAATCTTTGTAAGTTTAGCTTCACGCACAGGACAGACAGCAGCAACCCGTGGGGAGCCATGTAGTGCATTTGTGCAAGTAGACAGCAGAGGCCCAAGATACAGGGCTTCCAGCACCTCAGATCAAACAGACTGTACAAGAAATACTTCCTAGGTCTCCAGCAAACCAATTGTAAAGAGAGGGGAGTGTTTATTTTAAGAAGGTAGTTATTGAATTACTCCTTTTCAAGTAATTCAAATTATTCTTCATATTCAAATTACTTCTTTTGAAGTAATTCAGTAACTATAAGAGTAAGCAAATAAAAATAGAAGCAGGAATACACTAAGACACCATCAAGTTCAAAAGCTAATTGAAAAGAAGTCCATGAAACATCATAAAAACTGTTCCCTAACCCACGCAAGCAGCAATAGTGAGAGGTAGAAGCAAAGGATTGAAACTACACAAGCTCTCCCCGTGAGAAGAAACAGAAAATAAAGTACTTGTTTTAATCACTAGTGAAAGGAACAAATTTCTCTATTACACAAGAAGCATGGAGAGCAGCTTGCTTGCATTTATATTTAAAAAGTCTCACAAATCACAGTTGCTCAGAGCTAATGGGGAAATTTTAAAAGATCTGAGAACCAACAAGCTCCCTAACAAAGACCTCCTAGTGAACAACATCCCTGAACACATACAAGGTCTGTAATGCCACTCGACAGCACTAACAAAACCCATTCAGCATGCACCACGAAGGACTACAATTCCCTCCTCAGTCCAGGCAGGAGAATGGGCTGCTGTCATTACAACCGTCAAGAAAGCCAACAAGAATAAACCAAGCTTAGAGCCCACTCAGAAATTCTTATGACTGTACGAGCAGTAACATTCTAGGGAAAAAGCAAACCCCAAGCAACGAAACCTCCAAATGCCGCCTCCCGTGCGAGGCCCCTGGCTATGTGCTGACATCGTGACTCACGACCGCGCGCCGACTGCACCCATGCTCAGCAGCTTGTTTCTTCCCGAAAGCAGCTCCGACCTCAAGACACATCTTGAGCACTGGAAAGTACTCCTATCCCAAGACCTTTTAGCTACAATTTTCTAAAGCTTCACAGCTTTAAGAGATTTAACAGAATGCTTTTACAGCTTCGTTCTCTTCATTTTGCACAGCAGCCTGCAAGGGCTCCAGCCTCTCTCAGCACATTAGAAGTGGTAAGGGCTCAAGACGACTTCGAGTATCAAGGAGCAATCACTTCAGTCTCATTAAGGCAAACTGCCTGCGACATGATGAGTGATATAACCCAAGCCTGAGTCTGATCTGCTAGATGGGTCCAGTCCACACCACGGTGGCCTCCGTGATTTGCAGCAGCTCGCCTGCTGTGCAGCACACCTGCTTGGTCTCCAGAGGAAAACTGCCCTGGAGCAGGTCTCAGACTGGCACCTGGGGACCCAGCTGTGCCAGGAGCCCATCTGCATTAACCCATCTTGATCTGATTCTCAGCAGCTAAGGATTTCAAGCTGCTCAGATTTTTACTAAAACATTTAATGAGCTTCTAAGCAAAGCAGTCTGCCCCATGGCTACTTGTTAAGCAATGCTAGGAAACAGGAGTGGAAAAAATAAGGGGAAAGGAGTGAAAACACACCCAAGTGCTTTTTATTCAACTGCTCACTTTATTATGAAAACTGAGAAACCTATCACGGCTATTCCAGTTGAGAACATTAGTTAGGATTACTCTTGTCAAGAGTTATTTCTCTGCCTGAACTCCAGTTAGGTGCCCTAAAGAGTCCCCTTAAATAACTGTGGAAAAACTTCATAGCTGTATACAAGTGCCAGCAGAAAAGACAGGTACTGCAACTAAATACTATCTGCAGAATTCCCCAGGACCTGTGTGTCTTGTCCACTGTTTACTTCTGAAGCTCAGCCTCTGGGAGAAAATTGTCCTGTAGCTTGGTGATATACAATTTCTTCCTTAAGAACACATTTGTAAGCAATGCAAAGAGTAATTGCATTGTAAAAGCAAGCTATGATGTCCATTCTAGCACAGTTGCATACATCCAGCTGTGCCGAATCTAAGATTTTTGCCATGACTGACAATTTAAAATGGACAATTGAATCTACATTCTTAGAACTGTTTTTACTGTAAATAACTTTTTGCTGTAAAGTCTCGTTGAAACGAGAATACCTTTGAATGAAAGGCTTAAGAATTCTCTCTCATTCCCCATCCAAATACACATTAAAGTTTGATTAGCGAATTTGCACTACAGAATACAGACCTTGCATTGTCAAGGACAAAAAAAATTGCATTTGAGGACAAAAAAATATTCTCACACAAATAAGACTGTCATACCGAATGACTAGAAAATCTAGGTTGTTTGCTCTGTGCAGTACAGCTATGCCAATCCTTTCCATTTCAAAGGCAAAATTAAAGTACCGAGACAAGTAGTGTCACTAGAGAACAAACACACACTATACCATATCAGTCCTGAACATAAAATCCCCACTGACATTTTACACACCCTTTAAAGCAAGGTAGAGCTGCAATCCTTCATTCAAGCAAAAGCCTCACAGACCACAGTATCAGGATCTACAAACGTTCTCCCACAGACTAACAAAGTTTCTCAGTACCTATTAGTGACGCAGCTGCAAACAAAAACCTACATACACACACAAAAGGCCAAAATTCAGGTATGTCAGTTACTCTGGCAAATAAAATCCAGCAGCATTTCTACCTGTTAATTTGCCAGTTGCTCCATATTGCTGTGTGCTGCGGATAGCCTGCCACCAACAAACACGAGTTAGCATGTAACCAAGAGCCTGCCTAAATAAAAACACATCTCTATATAATCGAAACCTCTCTGAGAAGCTGTGAGCTAGATAACAGTGTCATCTTCACAGCCCAGCTGAACCACTCTGAGCTACAAGACCAAGGCAGTGCTCTTTGTCATTCAGGAGGCCGTGCAGGTCAGACTGAGTTTGGAGGCTGCCTGCCAAACTGCTTCATTTTATACTGAACTTTTTGCCCTCTACAATATGAATTCTTACCATGGTTTGTAAGGCCCTAACAATGACAAACTACAAGGCATCTGTATATTTGGAGAACGAATGTTCTTGTTTTAGAAGTCAGACTTAATCCTAAGCTATTTAAGGCAAAGCAAAGAGTCAGGAATTTACCTCCCTTCTAAAATACTGCTGACCTGGGAGATGAGATGAAGAGCAAAACATATCCCCTCTGCCCTGGAAGAGTCCGCTTTGGGAATTAAGTCACATGTCTAAATAAATTACACTCATTTTCTTTAACTGCACCAATCTGAACATTCACAACCACGCACACATTCCTATGGCTGTAGTCTCAGCTCCAGTTTGCCCACAAAACCAGTT
Source organism: Chauna torquata (assembly GCA_013399475.1). Classification (NCBI taxonomy): domain Eukaryota; kingdom Metazoa; phylum Chordata; class Aves; order Anseriformes; family Anhimidae; genus Chauna; species Chauna torquata. The sequence continues at coordinate 215,231 of VXAL01012337.1, forward strand.
AAAGCAAGAGGCCTCTTGACTGGCACCCTGCAGATGGGTTGTGTTGTACTTAATCTCTCCCCAGCCTCCACATCCACTTTTCCTTTCCCCCTGTGTGCAGACATGTATTACCTTACCTGAGAACTGCCACTGAAGCCTGGAGGCTGGCTGTACTCCGTGGAGTCAATAATACTACTGCAAAACCGAAAAAGAGAGTCTGGTTAAATCACTGTACAATCATCCTTTATCATTTCCAACCTGTTCTACCGTCCCCCACCTCCTTACATCCTGCAGCACACTTGCCTTTGAAATTCATTTCACACACAGGGAACACAAGGTTGTTTTTTGTTTAGGAGGGACGTGGTTTTTTTTTTTTTTTTAAGTACAGGATGTCTAGAACAGAATTGCTGATCATCTCTGCGTATACAAGAAATTTGTTTACTGTCACACAATTAAGTGTAGTGGAATCTCATAATTTCTGATTAGAATGCAAGAGCATATCTTTTGTATGAGATATGCAGGATAAGACATTCCGAAAATAACATGCTACCATTTGTTTTCAGTTCCTTTCAAAAAAGAGAAGTTTAATGCTGTGGCATTTGAAACAGCACTGTGAAGAAAAAGATAGAGGAACCAGCTTAAGAAAGACAAATGTTCCAGGCATCTCCAAATGCACACAGAACAGACACCAGCAATGAAACACAGAATTAAACTCAAAATAGCGACAGCCAGGATTTTTATTACTAGAAATCGCTACACACACTATATATCGCTCCACAGTTAGTATTTATAATGACACAGCATACCTTAAATCACTGTTTTCAAAACATAACATACATACGCCAACTCCAGAAATATAACTTTCAAAAATGCAAAAGCGTCTGATACAGTCAGAAAACAGGTGGTTCAGTATTCTCCTATATATGGGCAAAATATTTAGCTACTGCAATAAAACACTGAAGCCAGATTAAAACACCCTTATTCAAAATTTTAAAATATAGGTTAATACCCAAGAACATCATTTTATTAATTATGGAGAACATATTACAAATATGACCATGATTTGTGTCTGAAAATCTTTATTTTGTAACTCACTTCTGCTGTGTCATTTGGCTCTGATGGAAGAGAAGCTATGCTCATTATTCTCAGTTTTACTTATAATGTAACCCTGGACTTAAGCACTGCTTGGGAAAGCTGAAGATTTCTTTAAAAAGCTGCCAGAACATTTCTATAGGTCCTGGTTTTGTAAGAGACAATTGTACCTATTGATGTTTACGTAATGGCTGCCAGAACTGATGTGCAGACTTGACATCCTTGGTCTTAAAACAAGTGGTCTGGCTAAAAAGCCAGTCAGGATACCTGCAAGCCTAGAAGGATGAAATAGTGGTACTAGTGCTTAAATATTTCTCTGAATGCTTTAAAGCTCCCCTGGAGGTAGGAGGAAGTAGAAACAGATGATGAGAGATGATTTTAAAGTATCGCTAGTGGCTAACTCGTGAGATGAGATTGATTGGAGTTCTGTTACAAGCAAGACAAAAGCTGCAAACAAAGAAAATCTAAGGGATAAAAATCATTATTTGCTGCTAGCTATTGCAGGGGAGAAAACAGCAGAGTTGTTTCAAGCGTGGTCAGGGACAATGAACTTTAAATTAGAATGTGGCCACACGAAATAATGAAACACGTACAGCAGATCCTGCCAGGAACAGCATGAATAAGACACTCAGCTGGAAAGCAATGAAAAAGTACTCCACTCCGAGACAGGTATAGCAGCAATTAACAGCAAAACACACAGACTGTGAGCGTCTAGTCTCGTTCTGCTGCGGGTTGTCTGGTGATGTAAAGCCTTCAAGAGTGCAGACGTCATTTCCCTAACCAGAATACAGACTCAAAGCCATTTCTGTATGGTGCTTGTAGCTGAGTTAGCTGGCATATGCTTGCATGTTTTCCTTTTAAAAAACAGGAAGCAAATAATCAGAAAAATACAAGCTTCCTCTGAACTCTTTTTAAGAAGCTGTAGCAGTTGGTTCAGTTAGGAAATCCAGCTACACTAAAACGGCATATTTAAAAACCTGAAACAACAAAACAACACAGCAACCTGCAGTCTATAAATCACATTTGTTATACTCTTACGGGGGTGAGGAGTAATTAGAACAAACAGAGGGGAAGGAGATCAGGACTTTGATAACTGAATCTGAGTTACTAGGCAACTAATTTTTAGATCAGAATCTTTCCCCAGAAATGCCTATCAGAGTGATAGTTTGTTATCGCTATTACTGCCGGAATATCTAGTCACTGAGAAGTTGCTTACTTGTATCTCCTGTTTGCAGCATTTACCGAGAGCAAAAATAGCACACGCGCCTGTTCAGAAAAACCCGACCCAGAACTATTTGTTCTTTTCCCTATTCTTCCCGTCTTGTTCTCTATTAGTATACAAACCCAGCAATCTGCAATCCTGTAAACAAGTGCCATGCTATTACCCAATTGAATATTTCATCATACCCTGTACAAGCACAAAAGAGAAAACACTTGTTTTTTGAAGCAGAGAATGCATTGAACATGATAGCCGTATTTGTTTTCTTGCTAAAGGACTTAAAAAAAGGAAGATGGGGGAAGGCATAGTAATTTCACATTTTGAAAATGTTTGGGATGGGGGGAAAAAAAAAGCTATTAACAATGAAAAGAAACAAAATTAATGGAGCAAGCCTGTAATTTAGAGGAAGTAGATGAATAAGGGCAAGTCACCAGAGACCAGACAAAACTGAATTCCAGAGAACTATATTCTTGAACTTTTAAGTCGAAGGCTAAAGAGACTTTTTTTTTCCCCCCTCCAATCTCAGCATGGATCTATGATGGCCTTGTACTATTTATGAGACAGTAGTAGATTCATATGACTATTTAATTTCAGGGTGTTAAGCATGTTAACAAGATACACTCCAATTTAATATACATACCATTTTAATTCAGTGAGAAATTTAAAAAGTCTCTGCAAGTTTAATATCACTTCAACATGGAAGTGAAACTATCTAAAAAATATTTGTATTTCATTCTTGCCGGTTCACAGCATTAATAAAATGCAGTTTGAAGATTAAATATATCAGTTAACAAAACTGGAAGCACCAACAGATTAAAGCTCTTATCAGTTGTTCTGCACTACTCTTTCCAAGGAGGAAAAACAGTTAATTTGAGATACTCTCCAGAACTTACATTTAATGCTGAGAAGAAAATGAATTTCAAGCGGTAGAAGTTTCCGGAATCAGAGTTCAGGTAATCTAAGCCAATTCAATTATTCCAATTACATAAAACCACATCTTCTTTCAGGATAGGACAGGAATAGAAGCTGCAAGCGCCAGGCAACAAGTGATGCCTGTTCAGACATTGCTTTCACCTACTATTTTCTCTTTGACCACTCACAACTACCTCTTAATGCAGCAATGTCATTAAGAAACAGGAAAGCAGGGTCTGAAGCTGAGAGAGAAGGCAACCCCATACACCACAGAAAAACCCTAAATACTCTAAATCTTCCCTAAATATATCACACTCTTGGTATTATGTTGTACTGGGGCGGTGGGGGGACAACCAAAAAGCAAAGGTTCAAGACACAGCCAAGATGGAACTGGATGAGCATAAGATCTGGCAAGAAGATGAACCCATGATGAGCTGGTCTCTGCACCAGCCACGGTCTAACCCACCACCATCTCCCAGCAGACCTTAGTGTCCAAAATATTTCAGGGAGTTTCAGCTATCTCACAACTTCAAAAGCAAGAACTGAGAACGACTGATCCTAGCACATGAAATAAGCAGGCATAAAGAAATAGTAAGAAATCCTCAGCAGACTGAAGCCAGTGTAGGTCTCACACAGCAAATTTTTAAATTCTTTCACAGAAACTCTTGGGCTTAAAATGCTATTCTGGGTTTCAACAGGTTTCAACAGATAAAGTTCTTTGGAAGCTTGTTTGTTAACTTGCCAAGTAACAGAGAGACATTTCTACTCATAAACACAGTCTTCCTAGAAAAAAGGTTTCTAGGCACGAAGCCATTCAACATGCAAGTAACAAATTCGGCCCAACCCATGCTGTAGTTTTCCCCAAGTAGCAGTAACATGAAAAACCACAAGCAGTCTGTTTAATAACCAATAACCAGAAAACTGGTAGAACCTGACAAAAATCTCATCAGCTTAACTGCTCCTTAGCAGGACAGCAATAACCCACATGGAAGATGCACCTGCAGCCTAAAACTGGGCAAGTAGCGAAGCACAGAGTAACACACACTGCTCCCCCCCATCTTGGCCATATTCCTGTCCTTTCCCCTCAGGGTCAACCAGAAATTCCTAGAAATTTGAGATTCTTGTCTCTGTGTCCAGAAATAGCATCTCAGTAAAAATTCCCAGCCACTACTGCTATCCTCCATACCAAAGCATTCTGTCTAAACGTCTCCAGAAGAGGAAATCTGATCATTTCTTTCCTTCTTTCTTACTTCTGGGCTACCGGGTTTAGAGCTGCTAATTGCAGAAAAGGTACCGATAAAATTTTGTAACAGAAGTCAACTGCTTAGAGAACTCTACCATTAGGAAAATACACTTGGAAGAGGTAGGAGAGATGACCATTTAATATCATAACTTGGCCCTGTGAAATTGGAGCTTTCCTACCACCAAAAAATACGGCTATAAAGAAGTAGAGCACCACAAACCCTGGCACATGCAACTTGGACATAAGAAGCACCTGCAATTTTGTCATCAAGAAACCAGACTATGCAATATTGCAGACAAAAACCCACATTGAAATATGTTATTAGAAAGGCATTTCATTAAAACAAAGCAGATAGCAGATAAACAGAATCAACAGCGTGTATATTTTAAAATCCGATTGTGAGCTCACACCTATAGCCATGCATGCTGAGTGCAACAGCCAGAAGACAACAGTATCGTACAAAATTTAGACTTTTCATACACCAAGCAGAACTGCGTAATGTTCAAGAAAGGTAGTATGTATTTAATAGTAATATTCCATACCATAGCAAAGGCTTATGACTCAAGTTAACTAACCCATACTACATTTAAAACCATCAGCTTTCCACAGTATCTGGGTTAGCATAGACTTTTCATCCAACCATAGACTCAGATGGTGTTTTCTTCACTGCTTTTTTCATAACAAAATTTATATCAATTAAAAAACAGAACAGGTAAATACTGTATGGTACTCAAAAGCTACTTTTGCTTGTGTTTTGTGCATGGCATGGAGAGGACTAACAAGTACAGTGCAGTATGTACAGACTGAAATCCAAGTTCTGAGTTGCAAGCTCCATACCTGTGCGAAGGAGAAGGAGCTTCAAACTGTGGCACCGTACTGTCCTCACTGACTGGGGAGTACAAGCCACTCATTTCCTGAAACAGAAAGCCAAATTACAGCAAAGCTGACAAAAACATGAATAGTAGGCACATTTTGATGTATGGTATTTACACAGTTTTTGTTTTTTTTTCCCAAGCAAATAACCAAATGTATCTGCATTTCTTCAACTCCCATCTAGAAGTCCTTGCAATAACTGAGGAAACATTTGATTTTTTCCCTTTCAGTTATCATTCCAACTGGGTTTATGAAAATCTACTGCCACAGTGATTTTTTTTGCCCCAAAAGAAGCAGTTGGAGTTTATACTCAAAGAAAAAAACAACGGATTCAGTTAGCATCCAATGGCCTCTAACCCAGCAGCTCCCTTAAACACAGCAGAACAAGGAAGCTCTAACCACATTTTTGAGATACATGCAAACTTTTATCTAATAGCCTTCACAGCTATAAAGTCATGTTGGATGTGGGTCAAGGCAAGAACAGCCACAAAAAGACAGGGCAAAGGTGGTATCGTGCCCTAGACTTAAAAGAGGATCCATCAGTCTTCTGTTGGACAGGTGCACAACAAACTTTGCACGTGAACTTGGCTTTGTCACTTCCAGACTAAACCACTGCAGTGCACCCGGTATGAGATTGCAGCTTTAGTTCATTTGAGAAACGGAAGCTATGAAGGATACTGCAGTTCATTAGTTACGGAGGCAAGGTGTTCCAGGACAACATTACTGGTGCTTTTTAAATTCCCACTGGGTGCATTAGTTGTTAGGCAGAAAGTAAGGTATTTATGACAGAAGAGATCCCAGGCTGTAAAGGTCAGCACCAAGGTCACTCTCACACACTGGATGCGTACTCCAGCTACAGTCCACTGAAGTGCCTGATTAAAGAGCACAAAAGCAGGTGGCTAGATATTCTCCAAGGGATCCCACCGCTTTGGCAATAGCTTCTCCTAAACGTGAAGGCCTATTTCACCAGTCTAACAAGCTAAGGTCTACTTATTTCATGAGACCTGAGAAAAGAGTCAGGGAAGCCAGTCTGAAATACGCTGTTACCTACCAAGCTACAATTTGCATAGCTATCAGCTGAAGGGAAGCTCCTGCAGTTGTCAGTTCTATTTATATTTTGATAATTTATGTGTATAAATTTGAAGTAAATCAAGAAATCTAAGAGGCTTTTGGGCAGTGGATGGGAGTTGCCACTGACTGCTTCAGACAAGCAAGAAGAGCAGCAGACATGCAAACTGATTTCCAATAAGCCCAAAGGGAACTCTGTTTTGAGAGGTGGAAGAATCTGATGCATTCCTGAAACAGTTTCCTACTTCACAATCAAAACACTAGAATGATTAGAGGAAAGGACCAAGCAGAAACCTAAAGGACTAAATGTCAGAAGGATTGTGCCGATGGGTTTACAAACACTTAGAGAATAATTCTTAAAAAAAATCTCAAGAGATCTCTATCATTCCAAAATTAGAATAATTATATCAGGAAGTAGCAGATTGTTTCTGTTTTGACATGCACTAGGAGCTGGTTCTGTTCCTACTCTGCCTCTGCTTTACAGCTCTCTTGTGCACCCCGGTACATCTCCATTTTAAGAGTAGCATGCTGCTAAGATTTAAACAGCCTGTGCAAACAGCCAGAATAAGGCAACACACAAAAGTCATAAATTATGATCAATAAATTGGCTGCTGATTTCTAGAATTATTCTAAAATACTTACTACCCACACAAAGGAATTGGAAGATATGACTATATAAGAACTGGGTTTCAGTAAAGCCCCCTCTTACCACTCTGTAGCTTGTGCACATCAGCTATATGAGCAAATTAAAGAAAGAGCATCATCTGTTCATTTTCCCATTACTGAACCAAACACCATAAATTTAACACAGCAGCCCCACAGCAAGGCAGACAGCTTGATGGAAATGAAAAATTGCCAGAGTTGGAACGTCTGGGCACCTCACCTCTACTCGTTTAATATCTTCTTCCAGAACACTTAGCTCCTTCTGGATCTGCTCCAATTGCTGTGGATAAGAGAATGGGAGAAATCTAAATCAATCTGCACCGTACCACTACCAAGATAAATTAAGATCTTTTCAGAGAGAAACCTTAACCATCGTCACTAGAATACTATGTGATTCAAAAGTCACTAGGCAGAAGTTCAGATGCATAGATTAACATTAGTGGGCACACAAACTACATTCAAGACAAAGTTGTTATCGTGAAACAGTACAAAACAAGAGCATGAGGTACTTTGATTTTAATCACAAAAAGACCCATATTATTCAAAGTAACACTTCTACACTTCTAGCACCTTCCATGCAAGATATTTACAACTGGTTTACAAGCACTGAACATGATCAGGAAAAAAAAACCACAAATGAGACAGCAATCATTTCACCCTTTAAAAAAATATGAAATACTTTGCTAAAAAGTATTGAGTATTTTTCTCACTAGCAGTTAACCTACCAGTTGCCAATTTGAAGTTACTGCCAAGATTTTCAGATCGACAAAAACACCTATTATGACCAGAGAGAGATTTGCTCCTGGCACCAAGCAAGTGTCATGTGGCAGTTCTTTCAAAGGTGCCATACTTACCTTAGATTACACCACAGATGCCGGTCAACCTAACCGAGGGCTGTCTCTGAAAGTGTCAGAAGGGGACTTCTTCCACACCAACCACCACTCCCCTTCCCTTCTTTGGGTCATTCTATGTGTCCAGGTTTTTGCAGAGTTATTTTTCAGTCAGTCAGTATCCTGGCTTCACTCACCTCTTGCAACCGTGAGGGCACGGACTTGGTGACTACTGCTTACTCCTAAGCAAGATCATCCTCTGCTTACCAGCTCTAATTCCCACCCTCATTCAGCAGACATCTCCCGTCCAAACGCCCACACAGCCTATGCTTAGCCTTGCAAGACTCGAACATGCACTTCTCTAGGCAAGAGCTCTAAGCCCATGCATAAACAGACCAGCCCCAGCTTCAGTTTAAGCCTGGTTCACCAAGATGCACAACCCTAATGAAGAAATTGAGAACTGAAGTCCTCCTGACTTGCCTGAACTCACAATAAAAATCTACAGACAGCTAATGCTGTGGCATTTGACCAGAAGCTATTACCAAGTTGGCAAGTCCACTGAAAGTGTATTAAGCACAACACATTCTTTGAAGGCCAGACAAATTTTTGTCTTTCTGAATTTATAAGGGAGTATCAAATTGTCCAAACCCAAAATTATTAGTATTGCATTACGTAATACTCTTAGTATGACATATTCCCAAGAACATTTGGCAAACTACTTCCAAAGACTTACTGCCTCAAGTGTTCAGGCCTGGTCCTTAAAATGACAACCTTTTGCTTAAAACAAACAAACCCCACCAGTAAAATCTCCACTATTGATCAGCATTACAAATACTCACGTGCTGTCCATCAGATAATCCACTATTTTAATTTACCTTTTCAGCATTAGGAATGCTTCTGCCCCTGACAACAGGAGAGGACTGCTGGGTCCACACCTGTTTCTAAGATGGCTGCTTCCTTCTTGGAACAAGCTGACATTGTATCTATACCCTAATTTCTCTACTCAGAAGTTTTCAGTTCATACTTAATCTCAGTTACAGGCAGCACAAGTTTGATGGTTTAAACCTAGACTGCCACAGATAATTTACAAACCACTACACCATAACAGGTAATTCCATTTTCACTTGCAAAACCTACAGCAAGAATAGCAGGTGGTGCTATAGCTCCAAGATTAGTGGTAAAGCTAAGTGACACTTGCACAGCATGGGTCCTGCCTGTACTCAGCTCTAGCAGTCAAATACCATTAGTCCCTCACTTTCATAAACTTCATTTAAAAAGAAGTTATAAAAACACACTTAGAAGTTCCAAAATTACAGCAAGGAAGTCAGCTATTCTACAATGTACTGGCTCAGAGCCAAAATAGAAGACTGAAAAATAACTGACGGTTGTTGCCATCACAGAAACAGGGGACCTTTTTAATAGGCACCAGAGACATTTTATCCAGCTTTTATTAACTACTGCACAGAGCCAGAAGTACCAGATCTGGGACTTCATTTACTGTTGCTAATGCTTCCTTCTAGTTACACTTAGGCAAGCAATTTGAACCTATCAAACTCATCAGATAGCAGCAAGTCTAAAAACGAGCACGTTGCACGCTTACTTTACAAAGTCTTCTCGCCCCGTCATCATCAAATGAGTTACTAACGCCCACATTGAGACTTTTTTTTGGTAGGTCAACTCAAGCATTTCACGGTTTTGCTTTAGTCTATCAAAGACCTTAAATCAGTCCATGTTCATTCCAATTAAACTCTGAAAAATGAGAATATTGATTTACAATTGCGAGCCATTGAGGAATGTTTAAGAAAAACTAAATGAATTATAGTCCTTGTAGTATATCCAGATTTATAGGCCCTATCTTGTTGGGCACAAAAATCAAGCCAAGTCCTGTCCCAGTGATGAGTAGAATCATGCCTGTCAAGCTGTAGATTAAGTCAGCATAACTCTTCAAATGAATGCTTAAATAAATGCTAAGATAGAAGCACATATTATAAACTCTCTTCTTAGACACAGATGCTTTCCCAGAACTGAAAGGGAAAATGTGGACAAGTAGAAGGCTTCAATTCAGCAGTTGTAACAATCCTAGTCATTTCAACTCCACTGTGAATAAACTACAAGAAGTAGGCGTAAAATGTTCTGGTCCCAAATTACACAAATGCATATGTAGAAAAGGAAAAGGATGACCTCAAAATAAGCTGTGCTTCTTATAACCTCTGGAAAAGAAGTTTCAGAACATGCAACTCATGAACTAATGGACTGAAAAAGAGGATACCAAGGAGCTGCACGTCAGTTAAGAAAAACAAGCTAATAGCACAGCTCAGAGCTAGTCTCAGTTGAGCAAAACTTCAAGGACAGGCAAGCTTACACGGTGAACCAGCAGCACCATACTCCAGTGTGAGTACACGACTCGACTCCCACTCCACAACCACCCGTCATAAATGCAGGAGAATATAGAATAAGGCAGGAGAATATCCTCCTTCCAAGTTCAGCCTCTTCAGAGGTTGTTGAAATATTAAAGAATAAAAGGCATGACTACTGGAAACCTTCTTGTTTAAATGACCTAGCAGTAATAGGTCAAAACAGTAAGTGAAAGCAGTGACCAAGGAAAGACACTTATGCTCAGCAGTTACAAAAGAGGAGCTACCATAGCAGGTAACATAGGCTCTCACAGCCCTCTCCTCAGACAACCTTCTAGAGATCCAAACCCCTTTCAGACCACCCCAAGGCAGGCCCCCAACCATCTGGTTTGAGTCTGAAGCTGTCTAGATACAAAGAGTTCTCTAAAGACTATTCTCAGCCCTGGACTACGTGCATGAAGGGACATCCTCCCTCCACAGTTACAGTTATATAAAGATACAGCCTCCGCCAGCACCTAAATGCTCCTGAATTTCCATACAAGATTCTAGGTTGGGAATACCAATTTGAGCTTATACAGCACTAAACACCAGGATGTGATCAGAACTTGGTTTCAGTCAGCTATGTACTAACAAGTGTAGCTGGGCACCGTGCTGTTTTCACTCTCGTGCTTCCTGTTTTTCCTGGATCGAGGGCCCAGGAGGCAGTAATTTCATTCGTTGCGTTTGCACAGCACGTACAAAATGCAGTCCTGACTGGGTCTCCTGGTGCCAGTTTTAAGCGCTTACAAAAAAATAAAAGCTGTCATTACATCGGAGTTGTTTGTGGTGAACCTGGCGTTTCTCTTAACTTTGTTCATTCACTCCGATGAATTCAGGATGCTACCATCTAACCCAGGGCTCAGCAGAACTTCCCAGTGCCACAGAGATGGCCTGGAAAGAAACAGCCTAGAAAAACGCATGAGGGGAAGGTCATATACCTTTGACCAACTGGCCCTCCAATTCTAGACAAAGCACAAGAAAAGAATAAATTATTTTTGATGGAAATACTGTGAAATCACTCATGCAACTCCCACCAAGCAGCTTAAACAGAACTTCTGGATTCATGCTTTCGCAGAAAAGTCCTGTTATGTTCAGCCACACACCTTCAATGCTCTGATAGAAAAGCTTTGCCATGCTATATGCCATAGATCAAGACAAAAAGAAACTTCATCCAACATTATCTCTTTCCACTTCTTGTCCTTCCATCAGCTAGTCCTCTAACAAACCTGAGTATAAATTTCAGTGTATCAACAGCTGAACCTCAGTTCAGATACCCAGCAAGATAAGCGTCTTCCCATAAAACTCAATACCTCAACTGCAGCTCTACAATGAACGTCTCTACAATCAACTTCTCTCTGGAAACCAGTTGGAAGTCTTACCTGTCTCAGGGTTTTCCTTCCACTATTGCTTCTAACAGAGCCTGTTAATAATACACAGGGCAAGTATGGCAAGGAAGTAATCTTCAGAGCTGAAACAGATTTTAGGCTTTTAAATTAACCACAACTTTTGACGTCAAATTCCATTTGTTGACAACTTTGATGTTATGAAGTCTTTGCATGAGTGGAAAATGACGCAATGTCTTTTGGTATGAAGACAGAAAAGAATGCCTGAGTCTTTGCATGTTATTTTCATTGTTCAAATGTGGAATCCAAATCTTCTAGACATAGACAGACCATCCATAACAGACTTGTCTGCAGGGAATATTTCTTCTCTGTGGTCAATACTTCCTCCAAATGGCAAATGTTTCCTTTCGACTTGGGAAGAGCTAACAGAGGTTTCAAGACTACATCCTGGTTGAGTTAACATACAGAATTCCTGCAGGCAGGAGGGTGAAGATGCCTGGCTGACCAAAAGTATGTTTCATACTTTTAATTTCTCCCCAGCCCCACAATATAAGTCCTCCAGTTTGGGAAGCAGGAGCAAGGCTTTGAATGCTTACCAATATGGTCTGATGGAAGGGCAACACAAGAGAAAGATTGCTAGGGCAGAGAACAAAACTGTCTAAACATTTAGATCAATTCAGAGTTTAATACATCCCTGTACAGCGCCAGTGAGCTCCTAGCATTAGGCTGCCCCCTCTTGCTTTGGCAAGACCTCTCCACTGCAGTAGGAAAGGACAGTCAGCTATTATACACTGACATTTTTATGGTAATCCCTAGCCTACTGCTCATACACTAGCTGCATTCTTGGCTTATCACTGCAGTGAGAGCTCACGTCTCTAATTGAGCAGCTTGGAAATGCAAATAGATTTAAAATACCAGTTATTTAAGTGTAGTGCATAGGAAAGAGTACTATAGCTATAAATTCACCTCAGGAGTCCCGGAATGCAATCAAGACTATATGACAACATAAGAGCATGACTGATTTCTAGTTCTGTCACCTCCTCTTGCTTATTCATTAGTTCATCCATGTGTGTATGCACAGAACAATAAGATCTGACAGGTGAAGTGATTAACACAAGCTAATGACATCCCTGGAGAATTCATGCTTATAATTCCCTGCAATTATCCCACAATAACTAATAACTCCTCTTATTTTTAGTATTTAACATGCTCACAATACGGAGTAAGTGGAGACACTTGGATAGATGTGTATCTGAGGCTGAAAAGGGTGATGATGATTCTGAAATGCTGAGCAGGCACTCAGCAGAAAAACTCACAGAAAACCTGAGAACGTTTCAGAATCAATCCTCTACCCCATGATATTTAAGAGCTGAAAACAGTCCCCTTGCATTAGCAGACATGAAAGAGGTCTGTTTGTTAGATATGAAAGACTTACCGTGACATTATTGGATACAAAAAGCCCATGAAATGTAAAAATGAAGTGACAGATGTCAAGAGAAGCATGAATGCATCTAGGGGATATCACCTGTACATTGCAGGACTTGATTTGTGATACCAATCGTTAAGCTTAATATTCTCCTTTGGTAAGCAAGTGTGTTACTTCACAGAAACACGTAACAGACTCTCCATCAGGTAGCTGTGCTAAAAATGTTTTAGGACTAATTATATATAAAATATATGTGTGTATATGTGTATAGATACGTATGTTTGGTGGTGTCTAGCTTTACGTGGTGACATTCAAATCACCACGAAACAATTAGTAAAGTTTCTTTAAACTGATGAATATAAAACCGAGAAGTCTGTGTTAACCAGTATTATCAGCTCTCTTGCAAAGTGTTCAAGATGAAAACATGATCATTTAAAAGTAAACAAAGTTAAACCTGAAAAAAGTATTTATGTAACACAACTAAGCTAACAGCCTTAAATTCTGCCATTAAAATACAAATTTAAAAGAAGTCACAGGTTGTTGCATTTGGTTTCCCTTGAAAACGGTAATAAAAAAACAAGGTCAAGTATTTCGTTATTAAACTTGACCTTCTTGAGTCTTTGGATCTTTGATTTCAACAGAAGAGACTGTTGGATGAAAAAAATGGAAAGTGTGCATTCAATTAACTGTGCACACATATGGAAAGGCACACAGCCATGCAAAGCTTGCCTTTGAGACAACCAACTATTGTGGATGATCAATACATTCCTCCGCTCCAAAACTATCTGTTTTGTTTAAAAAGTATTTTCAAGCTTTAGCCATTTGTTTTCAATCTTTTTCAAAGTCAGATTTTTTTTTTCTATTAGTATTGCCAAGGATTTGTTTTTTTTTGCCACACTACCATAGGTCAGAAAGAAAACAAAATATAAACTTAAAAGAAAAAGGACTTGCAAATACCTTTGTGCAAAATATATGCAGTAAATTTCAGCTTGAAAGATCAATGTTTTGGAAAGTTATGAACACATCAAAACAGGATTTCAAATGGAAACTTCTGCAGGTGCTGAACCTCACATTTATCTTCTAGAGAAACGATGAAAGTGCAAGGAAGAGGCATTTGTCAAAAGACTTGACTACAGCAATATTCTGAATTCTTAAGTACAAGTCTATAGAGTTTTCTTCTAGATATAAACCCCCCTCCAATAAGCTCAGAAGTCACCATTTGATGCAGGCAGGAGGGAAAAAACTTTTGAGTGAAGTAAGCAAGGAGGGTTACAGGTGGTTAATTATATACTCTGAACATGTTGTAATGAGATATTATATGAGCACGCTAACTCTAGGGCAGTATCGGTATTAACTAACAAAGTGCCTAGTCTCTATGTAAGAAATTGCAGTCTACAATAAAACCTGTTAATAAAATCATGCAATAAATAATATTCAAAGAGGCACACTAGGAAACAAAGTTACCAGGCAATTTTACATTTCTTTAAACATTTAAGACAAAGATTTGAAACAGCCACTCTCAACTATACACAAAAGTAGCTTGCCTTTTTTTTTTTTTTAAAAAAAAAGAACTTAATGCTACCGCTATAGCTTACTGAGTAAAATTGCAAATGCTCTGGGTCATCTTTACTACAGCCAGGTTTGAATCAGTAAAAACTAAAGAAAAAGTAGTGTTCCTTCCCACTGTGTCCACAAAATAAAGCCTGCTCATATGACTCATAGCTATGTCAAATACATCACAGAAGTGTTCCAGAGTCCTTGCACGTTGAGTTCCATCTTTATTTGTTAAAGTCACCTATTACAGTATCAAAAAAAAGTCTGATAACCTTCCTCTGCTTTACTGCATTAAGATCATCCAAATCCCTCTTCCAAACTAGCACTTCAGGCTTTCTGCAGACATCTCCATGCAGGTTAAGCTTGCATATATCTTCACCACAGGCATACACCATGTCCCTCCCCAAACAGTAGCTCTATCTATTATCCAAATAAATTTATTCCAGAAATGAGTATGTGTAACAAACTGCTACCTACAAGGAGGATCTTGGGATTTACTACAGAGGAAGCATCAACTGGATTAATTCAGTCTATGGGTACAGCTGGAGTCTTGGATTGCTGAAGACAGGTTTTAATATCTTTCTAAAACCATCCTACTGACTGATTTGCATTTTCCATGCTTCTATCCATTGTTTTGCATCTTTCTTTATCAAGTGAAAAGAGATTGCTGGTGCAAGTCTGACACGGCTTCATTTCCTTTAAGATGAATGGGAAGGCCAGATGCTAACCACTACCGCAAACTCAGAACTGACAGACCTGCACAAAAGCCTTAAAGATGTGACAGGCTGCATTTCATGTTGGGATAAAAAGCGAGGGGGTAAGAAATAACATCAGAATAAGTCTTGGCAACAGATGGAACACAAGTAGGGACAGCAAGGATCTGAAATAGATCCTCTATCCTGATAGACTTCAGGATGTTCCCAAGGACACATTCTTAGCCTTAAAAATGATGCTGTCCCTGTCCATTATCATTAAAGCCAAGGGCACACAGGAAAAAAAAACCAGAAAAAAACAGAAGCTGTGCAATTCCCCTTCCCTTCATCCATCCCACTCATCACATGATCTACAGCAGGCACCAACAGCACCTCCTTCTGTGAGAGTTGTTGCAACTCA
>VXAL01012337.1:233134-248482 GCA_013399475.1 Chauna torquata
TACATTTTCCTCTAAAGTTTAGGTATCGTAATCAACAACATTTTTACCACTTCTCAGGTGAGACTATACCTAGCCCGTAAGTCTCATGCTCTACAAACGCATCTTTATTTTGAACTCTGTCTTCCCCCTCGTTTTTCTTCTTTTCTATTACCCTGTTGACGGTTCTGGTCAGAAGGCCATGGATGTCTGCTGGCAGACAGACTCTGAACAACTTCCTTTGGTTTGACTTTGCAGCCAGACCCTCACACCATTCTGAACGAGGCTTCTCACGCGCATCGCCCTTATGTGGTTCAAGTTTGCAGTGCTTTGCAAACACACTGTTGGGTCTTATGTTCTTCGTATCTTTCATCAAAAACAAGTGCCTCCAGAAAGCTTGTCCTTTTGTGGCTTTCCCTATCATTTCTCTAGGTTTCTGGGATATTTCTGGTAGCAGGTTTTATGCTACTGCATGACAGTTATAAATGAGAAGTCCCAAACCATGAAAGACAATGTATCTGATTATGGAACCCTCTCTCATTTCTTGAGACACTCGTTTTGAGACAAATATGGAAAGAGCGCAGACTATTCATTCTTTTATGACACAGCATTAGTCATGGCATTTGATACACTCAAAAAAAATTTGAGACAGACCACAATTTCACTCCTTCTTAGCCTTTCAACTTTTCCATCACAGAAAAATCTTATTTCAAGAATTTGGTAAAGCATGTGGGAAGAAAGGAACTTGAGGATAGAGATTCCAAGTGAAATTTACATCAGTGTGAGACAAAAAGGCAAGAGACTAAAAACTGAAGCTGTCACATGTAAATAGATTAATTTTCCTTGAAACCCATGTGTCCTCTGCGTCAGACCTCTCCAAACATGCCTTGCCTTTTTCTTTACAGAGACAATGCCAGGCTAACACATCACTTAAATAGAAAAGAAATGATAAAAAGCAGCAGACAACACCTCACTCACTGAAAAACAAAGTAAGTTACCTCTCGTTTATTCCTTCTGGCAACTTTGAGAAATTCCATAAGGATCTGCAATTGGGCAGCATGGGACTCCTGTAACACAGTAAATAACAGTGTTTAACTCTTCCATAGATATTAAGAGAAACATTCACTTTATATTCAGAAATTCACATCTAGCACAGCACCAGCTTTCAATCAGAGATGAGGAAAAGAGAATAGCTTACAAGGCAGTTTCAAGAACAGTAGTTTTACTTTGCCTCACAGGTTTTAAGGTTTTGTTTGGTTCACGACAAGTTCTTACATGAAGGCTGAAATCTTGTAACAGTTCTTGTTCGTGCATTTCTGAAGACTTACTAATGAGAAGAAATGCTTTTTTTTTTGTCTACTGCACCTGAAATTGCTTTTGGTATACACATTCTTTGCAGACTCATCTTCTATCCTGGAAGATCATTAGCATCTACTTCTGTGATTAGCATAGTAAAGTATGAAATATTTATAATAAAAAACACTACTCCCAAAACTGACATTTCAGATTACATAAAGAGATGACTGCTGAAGACTTTTTCTGAATGGAAGACAAAGTCACTGATAAAACTAAAACATCTATTTCTAATCTTTCCGTAATAGGTCACTTTCCTCAACCATCAGTTTAATATTTTCACCTAAATCGCCAAAAACTTAACAGAGCAAGAGAAGAAGAGCACAAGAAAAACTGTATTTCAGCATTAGTATATAGCCCTAATCCTATCCCAGTGTTCTAAAGCTTATTTTCACAACCTACACAAATATTTGTCACTAAAGGACCGTGAACATACACTCAAAAAGGTTCAAGACATAAGCACACACAACCCATTAAAGGCATACGGGATGCAAGAAAGCTATTTTTCCAGAGATTCTTACTCTTCCTCCCCACTCGAGACTATAATTAAAAAGTGAAGCAAGTAGAACTAGAAAAAAAAAGTTGTGTTCTTTAAGCCTTGGGTGTGGGTTTTTTTGTTGTTGTTGTTTTTTTAAGGCCTAGTATCCTTACAAACATACTCCTGCTTAGAAGCACCTACAGGCTCAATCCTGATTCTTTGTTTCACATTTGTCACAAATGTGAAACAGGCTTAAGGAAAAAGAGGTTTTACTTTCAAGTTAGAAACTACACTCCCACCCTATCTTCAATGAACCACAGTGAAAGAGCTATGTACAAGCCCCCCACAAGACAGTAACAATTTCACTAGAAGTCAAGAAACATTTGAGTTACTCTCCTTCTCTCTCCTTCTATCAGAACCACAGGCCGAGTAAATAGTGATTCTGCAAGAGCGAATAAGATAAGCAATTCCTAATACAACTTTTCCTCACATGCTTTAAAATACCATTTAAATCCTACCCAAATGTCACTTGGCCAGATTTGTAACCCAGTTTAATTTAGAAGGTCTGGCTCTTGTAACTGGAAAATGGTCATCTGAGACCAACAGCATGGAATGGCCAAATACGTAACAACTATCCCAAACCAACTATATTACAGGTACACATCAGGAACAGCTTGCTTCATGTTGTATACTAAACCAGTTTGAAGATTTATGCAAGATGTCTGAACTTTTTTTACAACTCTTCTTTAAGAGGACAAAAGTACGAAAAGAAAGAACTACCAGCTAAAAGCGTTCATTTAAACAGGACAAGGAAAGCTTCTTACTGCTTCCAACTGCTTCTTCTTTTGCACCAGGAGCTCCAGCATCAGGTTGACATTAGCCAAGTCAAGATTGTCTTGATCAGTTCCCAACAAATCTTGAATTATCTGCCACCTGTGGCCATTCTAGAAAGAGGACGAGAGACATCGGAGAGACAGTAAGTTCAAGACATCCAGGGCTATATCCAGCAACTGATATTAAAGGCAAAACTGCAATATTTCATCCCTTTGTAAAAAAATCTTAGAACAGGAATCACAATTCCCAACTCTCCCACGTGTACACGATATAGCTCTCGTCCTACTGTTCTGTGTAACTGCTTATCTTGTTTGCAAGACATTTTGAGAACCTGGGCTTTATGAGAGCACAGCTACTGCTAGGAAGAGATTATTACACAGTCACTGTGTTATCTGATTTGTGCCCTAGTTTCTGAGAAAATATTTCTATGTGGAGAAAAAACGCATGTTTATCGAAGCTCAGTTGAATTACACCTATATGAAATACTGTTAAGTGGCCATAGCTTTTAATTTTTAACCAAGTAATAGGTAAAGCCTTCATGCCAAATTCAAATGGAAGAAAGTAGTATTGGTCTGTTTCTTCTACTCCCACCTCCCACTCTATTCCTCTTAAGAGTATTTTCATGGGAAATATGAGAGCAAGAAAGATGGAGCTCATCACGGTGATCTTTTCCTTCACCTGTCAGAACTGAAAAGGACTCCTTGGAGAGCAAGCACATTACCATGCAGCCCATTCTCCCTTCCCTACAGGTTGTTGGTCCTTCTCATTGTCAGTAAAGTTAACCACAAAAAAGTCACTGTTAGAACAGGAAAGGCTGAGTAGTACACTAACACTAGCATAACTTTACATTAGGAAGCCTCAAGACGCAGCTGAAAGGTCTTTAGGCCTTCTGAAAAACAAAGAATCAAAAACCCTGTTCGCTAGTTCTGTGACACTAAATCAAGATATTCAAGTTTGCAAGAACTAGAAATACCATCTAATCTAAAGCAGACAATTTTTAAGAGGCTACAACCTATTCGTATCGGACAGATTAGGACAAAGAACATAACTTCCATACAGAACATTATTTCTTTTTTACACAACACTTCGAACCTGTAGAAACCACAGACAAAAAACCCACAATTTCAATCTGGAAAAAAATACATAATTTTAAAGCAAGTCAACATGTTATTTGAGACAAACTTCAAATAGTACAACCTAAACTAACTTTCAGGGCATACTTTTATTCTCAGAAGAATGGCAAGAGAAAGGATAAGCATCAGATGTATGAAGAAGAAACACTTCTCATTTGATTTGAGATGGACAGCCCCACAAGGGGTTTGTTTTGGACACAAGAAATACAGAATTAAAAGTTAGTGAATTTTTATTATTATTATTTTTAAAGTGACAATAATAAGAGGCAAAATATTAGCCCTGGAAAAAAAATTCCTCCAGAAATGTAAAGTAATTGGAACACTATATATAGGTTTGTCAGGCTCAATAGGCAAGGCTGAAGACAAAGAGGTGTTGGAATAAAACGAGAAGAGATGTACAGAAAAAGACTCAAGTATCTGTAGGCATCAGATTCTGGAACGGTGTTTGCAGTATGAACAAGAATGCTATATAGTCTGAATCTTGCCCTAACCATCACTGAAGGGACCAGAAGACAATCTTTATGTACTAGTGCTATTACTTAATGAATCTACCACACTATTGAGAAAGCTTCAGAGATGTCTTAATGTGATTTCTTAATCAACAAGACAAATCCATTGCCAAGAAATGGTGTCTAGCACAGGATTCGTTTGCTGGAACATGTCTTGTATAACTTCTCTTAACATCAAAAGTAATACAAGAGGAGAACAGGCACATTAAGGAGTTCATACAACAGCAAAGTTTCTGGTTTTAGATGTTGGTATTTTTACTTACTGCTGAAAGATAGACAATGCTGTTTTTGGAAAGAGGTCATTGTAGATTTCCACTTACTGGCAGTTATCTAATGTAGATACACCGACAGGTATAGTTTTTAAAGCCGCACTGTGAGAACAAGTAGAACCAATTTCTAAAAAGTTATTGTACATGCCTTCAGGTCAGCTGCGTGCATTTTAAGCCAGTTATTAAATCCTTTCTATTTCCTCTTGACTATAAAACTGGCTGCAAGTAAACCAATGAATCTTTAAAGTGTGCTCTTTTCTAAAGCACACAGCTACTGAAAGCATAGTTTTCTGCAATGTAACCATTAAATTAGTAACACTTCAATCGAGCTTTTTTTAACTGACAAAAAAAGGTGCTCTGTGACTTTCAATACTATTTTGCATCCTTATTTACGACTTATATAGAAGCCAATGAATGGCATCCTTATTTATGACTTATATAGAAGCCAATGAAGGAAACCATATGTAGGAAGATGAATATTATGCAAGTTTCCTGGTTAGTGTCCTATATTCTTTCTGGTCTTAACATACAAGAGCATCCACTGCTCCAGTACAGGCATTTTTTTCAACTGAAAATGCACCTCAGGCTAAGTCACACTCTGATTCCGTGACATGAACAAACTCTAGAAGAGAACCAGACAGTTTTATCTGGGATCAGAGCCAGAATAACAGTACTCCAAACACATCCTTCTCCCTCTTGTGGTTGGTATTATCCTTCCTTCAATTTCTCTGTGGAACACAACTTCTCACACATGATCTGACAAGTGGGTAGCACTTAGAATCATTTATTAGTTTTATTGTGGCTGTAATTTCCAACACTGAATGAAGATTATTACCTTTAAACAAGCATGCTTCCAAGGGTAGTTTCCCAGGTTACATTCAATACATCACATGACATTTAGTTACGCTAACACAGCTTGCCTCTACCTGGATAACGGCTGGCAGGAAGAACTGGAGTTAACAAGGCTGAGGGGATACAGTGTCACTGATTTTGGTATTATTCCCCAATAAAGCAAATTAGTGCACCAGCTCAACAATGTAATTTCTTTTAAATTAAGCCACACAATGACAACCGTTGTACAGAACCACTAAATAAATGTAAAGTAAGAAAGTTGGAACATACGGTGCTACTCACTGAATGGTCCAGTTTGAATCTTTTCTCCTCAGATCTTTGTTTTTGTTTAAGAATAAGTTCATTGACTGAAAAAAACAGATGTCAGAAGAGATGGATTTAGAGCTCTCAAAACAAGTATGAAAAAATCCACCTCTTTTTATTATAAATTACACAGTAAGTTTAGTAGTAGTAAAACAGTTGAAAGTTTTTCCATTTTTCTCTAACCAATTTATTCCTTTGGACAATTTTTTGTGAAGGATATAAAGATTTTTAAAGAATCATCAGCACATATA
Source organism: Chauna torquata (assembly GCA_013399475.1). NCBI lineage: Eukaryota > Metazoa > Chordata > Aves > Anseriformes > Anhimidae > Chauna > Chauna torquata. The sequence goes on from VXAL01012337.1 coordinate 239,093, forward strand.
ACACCTACACATTCCCAAAATTGCTTCAGCTCATTTTTCTAAGTATCAGAGTTTTCCAGCTCCAAGGCAGAAGTACATCACAGAAGAGTATGAAGGAGATAAAACATTAACAGATTTACTACAGGCTTAGAACAAGTGCAGCCAAACAGAACAACTTGCTCCTTTAAATCACTACGTTCATTGCTTAAGATATTTGTTAGTTTTATTTCACACCAGTTTCTTGAACAGTGTAAAGAGACAGAGATAAGCTCACCCCTTCACATATATACCTCTGTTTTTCCCCAATACAGGCTTGTTAAACGCTGAACATAAGCATACAGAAACAACGCTCTTTGACCTAACACATCCTCCAAGACTTGCCTCAGCACCACCTTTGGCACAACATGCTTGGGTCTAAATCAGGATGCCCGTTTCTGAAGCATTCGTTGGCTACCATGGCTTTTAATCTTTATTATTAAATGGATATCCCAGCACATGAAATCAAGATCTAGTTTAATATTTCACACTTCAATGCGTTTCCGTTGATCTTTTCTCCCCATAACCCAGTATTTAACTATTTCCAGTAAGGAGTATTTCCCCCTCTTTAAGCAGCAATTAATCAGGATGGTGTATGTGTACGAATATTTTCTGTATGCAATTTACACACATACATCCATCACATGGACCACACTGCCGTCACCAAAGAAGTATCATATGTAATTCAGCCTCCCCACTTCGGTGTCCATACTTCATAAACCCTGCAAGTTCTTGCCCATTAAACAGTGCAAGAACACAAAAGTAAAGAGATTCAAACCTCTAGTCACCAGAAAACACCTTCATTTTGCTTTTTATAGCACACAAACATCAGCAGGTCAGTCTCATTGCTGTAACTCAGCATACAGAACTGCTGGAGGCAATGGAGTATTAAAAATCTATACTACTAACCACATTTTTTTCTTCAAAAACAGTTGACCAAAGAGCTGATGTTTGGACTTTATTTTCAATATCCACGAGTGGGTTATTTATAGGATGAATTTACAAGTACGTGCCTTCCATCACAACTAAGACGTTTTGTATGCAAATAAGCCTAGAGCTCACCTAAGAAGTTGGGATAAAGATGATCTATGTTGTCCACAACATAGTTACATTTGGGACATCTGTTATTGTCCTCCAAGCTCTGGTGAATACATTTATAGCTGTTTAAAAAAAAGACAAGTGAGCAAACAAAGAAAAAACATAAGCACAGAGGAAATAACATAAACCTTAGATAACATGTACTTCACTTCCATTGCTAGCTAACCGCTCTGTTGCCAAGATCCTACAGCAGAGACAAAGCATTTCAGTATCGACTAGGAATATGCCACAGCACAAACTGAAGTTTCTTGGCAAGGATTACAAAAAGGTATTTAAGTACTTTACTCATTTATTTCACTGAGGATTGTGGCAACATGGATACTTCAGTTGTGCTTGCATCTTGAATTCAAGCTCCTCTTCCACAGGTAGAGCTAGCAGACAGACTGCGTTATTCAGAAGCAACTTTTCTAGGTTAGCCAAATACTTAGCAAGCAACAAGAACTACTGTGCACTTCAGGCAATCAAGCACCGACAAAAATCACCTTTACCAGCATCCCACATTTCCCCCCTGCCTCCCAGTAGCTGCTCTTAATAGCGGTCTCTCCAGAAGTGCTCTGTTAAGCTGTTAGCTATTTGAGGGACGGAGTAACTACAAGATGCACTTTAGCATCAAGTTTAAGCATCTTGCTCCCTAAGAACCTAGCCTGACGTCAACTGCTGAAGGAGACATCATGTGACGCAACGTTACTCTGCTCTTCCGAAATAAAGGTATTTGTATGCTTCTTATCTTGGACTTTTTATGAAGTGTTGCAGATCACTGGGATAAAATGTTACATATAGGGCACAAAATTGGATTCTATCTTACCTGTATGCAGGTCAAAATATATCCTGAAAATTAACTGAATCTGCTGCTCGAGGTAAGTGTTTTATGCTACTAAAATACTACTTGTAAAAGGTAGGAGAGTCATTTCTATTTAACAGACACTGTAAGAGTGTAGTACACACCAGACACTAAAACCTCATGATTCAACATTTATTCCAACCCCTAGCTGAGATCAGGAGGAGCAGGTAACTCCACACCTGCCCCTGAAGGGTTCTTGTACTTCTCCATGAAACATTTGCTCCTCGTGACAGCCAGAGATAACATACCGAAAAATATGTGAACCTTGAACCAATTTGATATAAGAGCTTCCTCATAAACATTTTGCAAAGAGAAAAATATCAAGGGAGGGTGAAAGAAACAAGCCTAAAGCATACCCTCTCTTAAGAAGCTTAATAGAATTGCAATAGACAATGTGGAAGCCACTTCAAACTGTACATAGTCTCCCACAAAGGCACAGAGGACCCCCCAACACCAGCACTGGCTCCCATGACCTCTATAACAGCAGGACCCACTGCTTCAGGCAGCAATAAAAAAACCTCCATTTCCAATAGAAATAAGTTGACAGACTGTTCTGACTCTGGGTACAGAATGCTACCAACAGTTTATGACCATTTTATATCTTTACAGAGGAAAAAATATGGTGGTAAAAAACTTTGTTTTAAACACTTTGGAGACTTCTTTATTTTAGTCTAACTGGCAGTCATCTTTTAAAACTTTATTTCAATCTCTTTGGTGCAGGGACAGAAAACAGAAGTAACAAAACTCAGAAGAAAAGGGTTTCACAGCCATGTCAGCTCACAAACACTATATGAGACAGACATTCTGTGCAACACAAAGATCTTACCAGAAGCTGTGTCCACATTTCGTCATGTAGGCTTCTTCAATCATGTCAAAACAGATGGGGCTGAAAACAAAACCATAAAGATGTCTTCTTATTTTAAAAAATATTAATTCAAAGCAGCCACCCAATCACTCACAGGTTATCTTGTCTGTTTGTAGAATAGAACAGGGCAAAAAAAAGTGCAACAGCAACTAGGCAGTATAAAGATCAAAAGGGCAATCGACAGTTCTTTGAACTCAGGATCATACTGCAGTTTGCTACAACTGGAAACCAGGTAAGTGTTCACCCTTGAAGCTTTCCACCACTGCAAACCACCCAAAGCCAGAGCACCTCTGACAAGTGAAGAACCTCCTAGCTATCTGTACTATGTCTCAAACTCACCATAAAAAAAACTGTTTTTAACATGAACAGAGTATTTATAAGTGACACCAAAATATGTTTCAAAATATGTTTATTCTTCCATTCTTCAGCCAATAGCTATCCACAATTAAAATAAATGATTCAACGAGGCTGAGCAGAAGAGAAATCGTAGTGATGTCAGGAGAACCAGCGCTAATAAGCCAGAGGAGCAGGTGCCAGTGAGGGTGTGCACCCACGGAGCACTGCCAGGCGGCGGGCAGAGCTGAAGGGCATGCAAAGGTATGGTGCGACCAAAAGCAGGAACCAAGAGCCAAGCACAGTGCTACAGAGTCAAAGGAGAAGATGGAAAAGGCAGAATGCGGGAGCAAAAACAAGGAAGACAGGAGAATGCAGCTGGAAGCCAGGGCTTTAGTTTTTTCCAGAACTAGCTAGCGAGCAGAGCAAGCGCAGCCTTCGAGCTCTCTGGGCGCGACTGCCATGGACCATGCAGGGAGCTGACGGGGAGGAGGACGCGCGGCCATGCGGTGCTCCACAGGAGCACGAGCAAGGCAAGAGATGAAGGGATCCACCGAGATGGCAAGTGGAGGAAACCTGCCTCGTTGTCAAGGGGCTGTGACATATCTGGAAGGAAAATCAAAGATGAATGAAAGCAGCAGGGAGCTGCACCTTACTGCCAAGGACTACGACTGCTGTTCCTGACAGCTGGCAAGACATGCGATCACACACACGCTCATCTTTAGATTTTGACCAGCCATCTAGCGAGGCACTGTGGACAGCAATTTCATAATTCAGTATGTAGCAGGTGTATCAGCTGTGCCACAAGCTTTGCCTTTCTTTCAAGCTCATATAGAGATCCAAACACTCTCCTCACACTCCTGGGAGTCCATAACGATCTCCATTTAGAGGGATTTTAACTACCACTCGCTTTCTTCAGAAACAGCCTCCTCTGAGGACAAGAATTCCCACAGCATGACCTGTTAAAAAAAACTGCTAACAGCTTTTGCAAAGCATGAATCTTCTCTGATTTTAAGATCAAAACACAATCTCAGACCAAAATAGACGATGCTTGGCTGAGCAGGTTCTATTTCACCTCAGTTTCTCCCCTGCAGTCTGACAGGACCATCATCAATGCTCCGCAGAAGTCATTCCCTCATCTCACCACTCTTTTCAGAGGATATAGGATGTGACCCCCTTAGGCATTTAAAAATAGGAAGGAGAAGGAGACACCTTTTATAAGCAACCTCCAGCCTGGAAGCAGTGGCCTCTGCCAACTCAATCCCCCTCAGAATGAACAAACTGGGAAACATGGATGCCTTGAAAAGTTTGTCCAACCTAACACACAAACCAGGCTGTCTTAAATATCCCAGCAAATCAGCTGCATAAACACAACTTGAAAGCAAACAAATCAAACCAGAACATCATTCTTTGAACCAACTGAGCCACCAATTCTGTTCCTCAAAAGAAGCCACAAAAGTAATTAATGAGCACCTGCCCCTTTTCTGCCCCTGCAGACCCTTTTCTGTGAATCATTTGTCTCAAGTAGCACCAACTTAAGGAGTTCAAATCAGTGTTTCTGAAATAGAATTAGGTTTCAAGGCACTTTTTAGTTAGAATAAGTTCTCAACAGCTTGGCCCATGAGGATGTATCAGTAAGAGGAAAAACAGGCATCCCTAAAGACTAGCCAATACAAACAGAAAGTCAAAGACTTGTGGTTCTGAGTGTCTGAGGCTGATTTCTCCCTGCTGATGATGAAGAACTTAACTTCTTCACCTTCTTCTAGTCATGCCATATAACAGAGCTCCACTCTCCACAAAATGCTAAAAATTGCTGCTTCCTGCAGGGTCAGGTGCGTTTTCTCTGGTACACTCCTAGTGCGCTGCCTGCAAGAAATGCAGAAATCAATCAGGCTGTAATGCTCTTTTGTCCACACTCATACACGACAACTTAGAGCTAAACAAGGAAGATGTCCTCCTGACACGACAGCCATGCAAGACCATTGTTTCCAAACTTATTCTTCTTCATACCAGTTTGACTGGAGAAGCGACAGAGTCAAAACAGTTGAGAAAAAGCAATCAGAGGCTGCAAAAATAGCCATTCAGCACCAGGGTCATTCTCATCAGAGCCTGACGTTTCCATTAAGAACTGCTTCCCCCAAAACACTGACTGATTTACAAACGGAAACAAGATTGATGTCTTTTAATACTTATCAAAGCCAAGCTGCCTGTAACACGTGAATGTTGCTATGCACCAGTTGTTTCAAGTTAGTTGACACACAGAGGGAAGGTTAAGAACAGAACAGAGGCAGAAGGCAGGAACTTGAGACACACTGTGGCTTGCAGCATGCACCGAAGCTGAGAAGCACGCGTATGGTGAAATCAAGGCTCCTCTGCACAAGGTAGCTCATTCTCTATTTGACGGTATTAAGCAGCAGAGCCATGAAAAAAAGATGCAGCTTACTTCAGCAAGCCATAAAGTTCACTATTCTTTACTTGATACTGATACCTTATTTACTGAACAGTTGCTTGTCCAACACTTTCTAAACTGCAAAAAAGGCTTATCAGGTATTTTCTTTCTCCATGGTTGAGATGATCAGGGCAGACGTCAAATGTTTTTCACTGTTTTAACCAATTACATGCCGCTATGTTTTGCCAGCTGTTTTCACAGGACTTCAAGAATGCTATTGCCACCCCACTGCTACCTGAATATCTGGCTGAAATGGCCACTATAAAATTCAAGCACATTTCATATTTCCTTCTGTTCCACAGCAAACAGGACCCGTTTACAGCTTCGCCCTCCTATTCTGTTCTTCTTGGGTCTAAGAAGAGAGTGGGACTGGCTGCAGGCTCTGTCATTTACTCAGTGTGACCAGTTAAAGATCTCTGCCACTACTCTCTGCTCGACATGAAGCTCAAACATAACAATAGATTATAAAACTATCATTGCAGCATTACATAAACAGCCGTTTAGCATAACACTGTTTTAGTTGTGACTTCCACAGGCAGCTTGCAGCATTCCTTATTAAAGGGACTCACCAGATCACAAACATACGAACAGATGCTTAGTCCATGCCTGGCATCACCATTAACAGCTAAACACCTAAGGAAATAACTGGTTTTAAAGACCCATGAGTCTACCTTTAAGTGTAGCAAACAGGGCTTCCCACACACAAGTTTGTTGGGTGTACCTCTCCCAGGTCTGTATGCAATATACTCTTTTCCATATGTTCTTATTTATGTCAGAGTTCAGAAACAAGCACTGATATGAAAAAGCCACTGAAAAGTCAGCCTGCAGTAAGATCCCCTCCCATTTGGGAAGCAAAGCAGATAGCAACTGGTTTTAGAAAGGTTTAGTCAACCATTAATTGGGAGTGTTAAGGTAGGGCCTGGGAAAACCACAGGCAGTTACACTACTGGAGAGGAAGAAATCCTCCAGTTAGAGGATTCCCTTTCAGACACTCTCAAGGCAACTGGAAAGAGGCCTGGCTACAGGAGCAGCACAAAGTCTGCCTTTAAATTCCACATCCTACACTAAGAGGAACAAGAAGTTTCCCCTATCACCATGAAGTTGTCGAGTAAGTCAGGCGTACGTGCTTTCCTGGTCTGGCGTTACGCACTTCCAGGCAGAAGCTGAGGTGTACTACAAACAGTACCGATTTGCAAACTCCTGAGCATACGCTTGCTAAACATTTTACAACCCAGACTAGCAGCGCACGCCAACATTTGCATTAAAGCCTCAGCATCGCATTGCTGAGAGCGTGTTTTTGGAAGACAGGCAGAGGCTGTGCACATTAACACTATTTACGGGATTTCCACATGCACCTTCGTGTATGCAACTAACCCAAACTTCTTTCTTCTTTCCCAACTTCAGCCTGGTATAGGCAGAATCTGCCACTGAGCTTACAGCTGCAGCTAACAGTAACTCACGGCCCACGTGCAGAAGGATCAAATGTTCCCTACAGCTGGCAGTGACTTGAAAGCATCCTTATGGAAGTACTGCATATAGAAAGCTTCTGCTTCTCAGACTGAGATAGCCAAAGCTTGCTTAAATCAATTGTTTAAACCCACACACGCACCCGTCTTGTTGGACATTGCTCAAAATTCCAAAGCTGACAGTTGAGCTTTTGTTTCTGTACTGCATAACTGTATTGCTACCTCAAAAAAAGATAAGTACTATAATTTGAACGTACTGTTAATATAAACAAGAACAAGCCCTACAGCTCACAGAAATACATGGCAGTGAAGAACCCAGGCAAGTTAACTATAATTATTACCTGCTCTTAAAACTTCTGACCTGCACTTAAGTATGCCCAGCATGGCTCTCCTATAAATAGGAGGAGGAGGACAAGAAAAGACATTTTGCCCTGATTACTACTCAGCTGATTTTTTCTTCTCACTTAGTTAGCCAGCAGTACTCCTGAATGAGGAGAAAACAACTCATTATGCGCTCTCCTTGAAGCACTTACCTGTAGAAAAAAAGAAGCAAGAAACTCTGTATTTTGAACTGACTCAAAATATTTCAGCTGTCCTACAAACTTACTGGTATGGACTTCATTTCCCTTCCCTTCAAACATGCACATTCCTATGACACAACAAAATGTGGAGCGAAAACTAACCAGAAAGGGATGGGAAGCGATGGCTGCAGACTACTACTGCCAGAGCATAACTGCGGTTGGAAGGAAGGGGCAAGAGCATTCACAGTCAAGTTACCTCCCGTGACCAGAAAACCTGTGAGCAGCAGCAGCAGCAACACAGCCTTCTCCCAAAACAAGTGCCCTTAAATCCACCTAACATAGCCTGGCGTTCAGACAGAGCAGGACACCAGCTGATTACGGCTGTATGCTCACCCCAACTCTGCTACTGAGCAAACCACTACCTACAGCCACAGGTAATGATCAAAAATTACTCCTTATTACTAGCAAGAAGTAGTTGCTGTTTTTCCTGCCACTAACTTTTCAGCAGCTTCAGGTTCTCACTTCAGCAACAGGGATATATCCCACCTACCCTGCCGGATCATTTACTTTACTTTACATGATGCTATTGCATCATGTCTGCAGGTGTTTGCTACAATGCCCATCCTGCAGAGATGCCAAACATCTGACCCTCACCTGTAAGTCAGCACAGCCAGACAAGGCCACCTTGGCAGCCGTGGTCCGCTTCTTTTCCTCCTGTTTTACTGGTTCCTTCAGATGCATGACTTTCTTACAACCCATGCTTGTTTCCAGCATCTCATCATCATAGTTCACCTCTCACCTGCAAACACTTACCCCAGCTTTCTGTTCTCACATTTTAGTACATCCAGCCAGCTATAAAAATCAAACCTACTCCTTATGTAGGAAGATTTGAAACCCATTAGCAATGGGCTCTCTTTAGAGCTGAGAATTACCAACAGTTCTCAAAGCAGATACTGTGGTGGGCCTTGGTCTACCGCATCTGCTGAACGGGTATTTCCAATTAAAAACTGAAGTTTGGGCTGAACATTAGAAGGACAACACGTGAAGGTGAGCTTCAGAAAAACCTTTATCTCATCATAGCAGAAGTTTCCTACTCATCTGGTTTTAGGTGTTAGACTGACACAAACACTATTGTTATCTCGAACCAGCCAACCTTTCCCAGCAACGGAGGAAAGCCCACGCCGGTTTTGCTGGATCTATCAGGATCAACAGCCACGAGACTCGTTCCCAGATCCCCATGCGGACGGGCGCAAAACCTTCCCCTTCCAGAGGTCAGAACGGGGCAGCAGGAGCCCTCCTCAGCCTACCTCCAGATGGGCCGCCTCGCCTTCTGGAGGCTACAGCTGCTCTTACCCCGCTCTGCCTCGGAAAGCCAGGCATCTGGTGCGTCGCCGATGGGTTGTGAAGAACGCTCAGCGCAGCGGGCCCTCTCCAACAAGCCGTGCGAGCTGCGCTGCTCCGGAGCCGGCCCAAGCAACGGGAGATGGGAACCTTCTGGGAGCAGCCTGGCTTTGTTCAAAAGCAGAGAGAACGCCGGAGAGGGCCCAAAAGCAACCAGATGGAGTCCGGGAGGGAAAAAAACCCTGAGCTAAACCCCCCCGGTGGAGGGGGAACACAGAACCGCCCCCCGTACCTCAGCGAGCCCCCGGGGAAGGGCTGCCCCCGGGGGGGGTTACCTCAGGAGAGCCTCGCTGCTGTCGCGACATATCGCCCCCCCCACATGCTCCCACTCACCACACGAAGTCGTTGCTCTTGTCCTCGTAGGAGTTGATGAGCCCGTTGCAGAGCGGGGTGAGCAGCGG
>VXAL01012337.1:248970-273834 GCA_013399475.1 Chauna torquata
GGGCAGGCCCGGGGCGGGCGGTGGAGCCTCCCCGCCCTGCTCGCCGCCCCCGGGCGGTGCCTCCGGGTCCCCCCCCCGCGGAGCTCCCGCAGGGGCTGAGGGCTCGTCCGGGGATTTGAGCCCCCGCCCCGCGAGCGCAAGCAGGGAGGGAGGCGTCTGCTTGTCGGGGGTCTCCTCCTCTCGCCGTTTCCCTCTCCTCACGCTGTCCGCAGGCCCCGGCCTCGCGTCGCGGCGGTCGACGCCCGCGGTCCTCGACGCCCGCGACGGTCCCGGGCGGTCTCCCAGAGCTCAGGTGGCACCGAGCCCGAGTGAGGGACCCCACAGCGCGGCGGTTAGGTCCAGGCTCCGTGCCCCACGCTGCTCCTCTGCCCGTGCAGGCCCCGTGGGGCGAGAAACCGGCTCTTGCTGCAAGTGCTGAGCGTTGGCTGAAGGGAAGGAGCGACGTCCTGAAGGTACGGCTGGGGGACGGGAGCGCTGCAGAGGAGAGCGTGAGGTAAAAGCTGAGTGACAGATGAGAGCACAGCTGTCCGCCCGGCTTTCTAAGGGAGAGAGGTGGGCAGGTGCAGAGGATGGCTGAAAAAGCAAGGAGGCATTCCCTGCTGATACCATTTCTTCGCTACAGAGTCCTGCAGAGCTGAGGAGCAAGGCTGTCACCTCGTCCCTCGAGGACAGGCCCTGTGCACCCCAAGCATCCACCACCGCAGAGGAGTTTCAAGGAAGATGAAGGAGCCACCTGTGTCTCACGGGATGCAGTTCTCATGCTGGATGCACACCTGGAAGAGCAGCTCCACGTGTGCTAAGGTTTTCTGCAAGTACTGAACGTTGTCCGGCCCCGCAGAAAGACATTGTGCCTAGTAATGAGTTAACAGCTTCTGCTGGGCTTGAGCCAGCTCTCTGCCCGGGCAGTTCATAATCCCACTAACCAGGCCCAAGGGACGTGCCAGTTTCCCTGTGAGGAACTGGTAGCCCTTGGTTTTACGGAAGCAAGGGCAGACCGTTTCCTGCAAAAGTTAATGCAGTAATGAATGATGTCCCAAAGACATCTGGGGTAAGAGAAACATTTCCCCCAGACACAGGGTTTTGTGAGCCAGACTGAAGGCAGAGGGCTTCATGAAACAGCGCTCGTCTGCTTCGCAGCTTGGTCAGAAGTATTGCAGAGAGACACCGGTTGTTTCATTACTCTTCAAACAACCTATAGAAGTGGATTGCCTGCTTTGCGTTGAGTAACTGTATTGTCCACCATCAGCTTTCCCTGTCTAGGGTTAAAGAGATTTCAGGGCAGCTGGGGAAAGTCTAGGGCATTCCCTGAGGATGGTAATCCTAAACCCAGGTATGGGAAAACGCCCAGAGAGATCAGCTCTGCAGCGCTCCTCCCAGTGGGCTGCAAAACCAGTATTACAGCTGGTAAAACTGGTCTGAGAGAAAAAGGTGGCTTCAGGTAGGCAGCGTTGGTCAGATGTCTCTGGTGCGCAGCAGTGTGGCAGGGACGGCCAGATCCTGCATCTCCCAAAGGGAGTGCAGTGAAACACAGCTCATATTTTGCTCGGGGGGTGCTGATGTGCAGGGACAGCTGTGGAGTGCTGTCCCTGACCTGCCCAAATGCAGCTGGGCGTTTGCCTTTGTGTTTGCTCCTAATGTTGAAAAAAAAAAAAACCAAGACAGTCTGACAAATCTGAGCCAGGGAAGTCAAAGCAACTTTACGATCTGGGTCAGCAGTCTCACCTTTAAAAGATGACATCTGCCATTACAGTCACTCCCAGGATTTAACCCTTCATTGCTGCTACTGAAAAGTTCATTTTTATGGTTCTTGGTTTTTTTTGGGGGGTGGTGGGTTTATTTTTGAGCCAACGATTCGGTCCCCCTGCTTTCTATAAATAGCCTTCTGAATGGCAAGTCTCAGGACTAATTCCACAATGACATTGAAACACATCAATTCCCACTGATTTCTGTGGAAGCTAAAAAGAAGTGCCGAAATATCTTTCTTTGAGCCTGACTGTTGATGTCTGCGTGCATCATGTTTCCTTTTGCTAAAAGAGAGAAAAGCAACACTTCCTCGTCTTGCAGAGCAACGCGAAGCTTTATGGATGAGTGTCTGCAGTGGTCTGTTATGTTTTCCAGGGAAAACCAAAGTTTTAGTAAGCAGTAGTATAGGCAGTAGCATGTCTGTGTGCTTCATGCGTACTGAAATACTGGCTGGTCTTTGAGAAGTCATGCAATTTATTGATACTTACGGGCTGTGCTCCAGGGAGGAAAAAAATGACAGGTAAAAGCTGTCAGAGGTCAGATATTTCGCCTCTGATGCCTCTGTGTAACTGGCCTTCACAACACCACCTCCACCCACAGGCCCGGCGGTGAGTGTGGTACCCAGTGCCTTCAGCGCCGAAAGACCAGTTCCCTAATACCTGAGCTTCAGGATATCATTGTGAACTCCTGGAGGCCCTTGAAGCAAAGACCTTCTCTGCACTGCCCGGATGAATACTGAACAGCCTCTGGCTTCTGCTAACCACCAGAGACCTTTCCTTCCGGGGTTACTTTGCATTACCAGTTCCAAGATCAATGTATGCAGCCTGAGGGAAAATTAAATGCTACTTCTTAAAGATACGTGTGTACTGTACTGGGATAAAGGACCTGGTTTTAATGTTCACGGCTTTAAAGCTCACCACAGCTGGAGCAGTGACGTGCCAGTTATCTTCAAGTCCCTGTTAGCACAAAATGAGCACTAAATTAATTTGCTACAGCCCAAATATTGACAACAGTTATTAGACTCAGTGGCAGGGGTACAAGAGTGAAACACGATAGATCAGCTGTAAGAGATTTTTCTGTTTCCTCCAGCAAGCAGCATGCCCGTTGCTTACACCGCCCTGTGGCTGGGACCCTGTATTGGAGCAAAACTTGTGCTGGGTTCGGTTCGGAGCAGAGAGTCCTGGGTGGGGATGCCTGCACCCCTGTGTAGCATGCTCTTCCTAGGGTCCTGTTCAGACCTGCCCCCGAAGGGTGGCTCATTTTTCCTTGCTTAATCTAGGTGTTACACTTGTATCTCCTCCTAAAGGAGATGCTGTGCCTGTCTGCCTTGGAAGGCGTGTGGAGCACAGCGCGGCAAGCGCCTCCTACCCAGCCAGTAATCACAAGCTGTCACGGACCGCCCTGAAACCTAAACAAAGCAGATCAGTTGCTCTGGGATAAGCTGTCTCTATCTACCCTAGTGATTACTTTACACGACAAAACTGGTGTTTCTAATAGGCATAAACTTTGGAAATCTGGCTGTAGGAACCTGCTCTTATTTTACCATATTCTCCGCCCTCTGAAGGTGGTCACTGACCATGTCCTGAACAGCGATGTACCGGTTCTTATCCCGTGCAAGCAGGGATGACGTGCTAACCCTGACATTAACGGAAGAAGCAGACAAGTAGTGTCTATAGGTGAGTGAACCTTAATAACAATATAGATTCTGCTCTTCTGGGTACATAAATCTTGCTTCTTATAAGCCCCAGTTTGTGACTTTTATGTCAGCTGCTCCATTTCTTTGTGCAACAGGCAGCTGCAGCTGTGATACCCACTGCTGGCACGGCCGCAGAAATCATGAAGGACGCCAGGGAGACTGCAACTCCTTCCACGCAGAGAGATGCGGGCCAGGTGTTTGGGGAAGCGACAGTCACATCCCGGGCTCCACTCCTGATTGCCGGTGACTCATGAGGAAAATTACTTCTGCTTCCCTTGCAGAGCCCATTGCTGCCACCTAATTTCCAGCAGGTCCGTTAGCCTGAGCACTGCAGCCCCTGCTAGGAGCTGCCACCAGGGCTTTGGAATTGCTGCTCCAGAGGTCATTAGAGAGCCTTATTAATAATCACTGCATTAACCTCCCAGCTAGCCAGTGACAGAAATGCCATTTCTCCCACTTTCTAGCTGAGAAAAATGAAGCATGGACAGATTCATCACCTGGTTACAGAGTCAATGGAAACTCTTAATGCTCCATAAATCTGAAAATTAGGCTGTCAGCAACTTCTCCTGAAGCAAACCTGCAGCATAGCTATCCAAGAGACCCAGTTGCTACCCGTTAGGCACACTCCATCCTCTGCTTACCGGGAGAAACCAGGGCACACGTCCCCAGCCTTCAGTTTCCAAAGTCAGAGAGGTGGGGATCTGGCGGGCATGGTGGACAAGCAGTATTGGCTTTTTTCTTTTTAATTTCTTTCCTGGTTTATAAGTGCAGAATCAAGCATTGTTGGGAGAGAGGATGCTTAGTGACGTCTGTTATAGTTAGGATTATACAGTGTTACTAAAAAAAGGATTTTTTCAGTGCTTTGTAACAACACCTTTGCCACTCCCAGAGGAAATTTTGTGCATTAGCCTCAACCTAAGTCCAAGCTAGTGTAGAGATTTTGAGCAAAAGTGGTTTAAGCATTTTCAGAAATGAAGAAGCAGCAACGTAAAGTATTAACATTTACTGTTGTGATCCTTTAAAGCAAAAAAAAAAAAAAAAAGTGGGTGTCTGGGAGAGGTGTCATCTCTTGGCTGCCCACTACATCACTCAGGTCTTCTGAAGTGGTGTTTGATTTGATTGAACTCAAATGAGGTTAAAATCACTTGGCGATTCTCCAGTAATACTGAAATGCTGTCTCCGAGGTTCCCGGCACTGCAGATACCTGAAGAGCAACGCACGTGCAACGCCGCTTCGATGTGTGCAGACTGAGGCGAAGCTGCAGGGGAACCTGGCTTCATTTCTGACCTATCCAAGCAGGCACACCCGATTCACTGCTCAGAATTATGAAATCTCTTACAAGGGAAAAAAAAAACAAAACACAACAAAAACAAAACCAGATAATATCGTGTTGTTAAACACCGCATTGAAATGCACGTGCCCGGGGGTAGGGTGAAGGTTGCCTTATGGGACGTTCCTTTGCTGAGGGTCTGACCTGGGATTCGAAGAGATAGCTTTCTAGGCAAATATTAACTAAGCCTTCTGCTTGCTGCTCGGTGTAAGCAGGACCAGTGCAGGTTTCTCCCTCACGCAGGCTTGGCCCACCCTCGATTTGTGCAGCCCCAGGGTCTGTCTCAGGATGCTGCAGCTCTGCCGGAGCTCGCTGGTCCTCGCACAGCGCAAGGCTTCCTTATCCATCATACCTGCTCCCAGCCAAGCACCCCGAATCTGGCCCGATTCAGCCCCTGCTATCGCTCCGACTCTCAGCTAATACACAACGCCTAGACACATCCGTGATCAGATTCATTCCCTGTGTAGCTCTGCTAGTCATTGTAATAAAGATGAATTTGGTTTCTCTGTCCAGGTTGATTTCTTTCCCACAAAGTGTAATTGATGGTGATGTAGTTTATGTACCCTTATAGGATAGAACAGGTCGATTTAGTGGCTTGCAATTGTTTTTTGAGCATTAGCGTGTGCTGGTATCTCCTGTGAACTCCCTCCATTATGTTATGGACAGCAAAAAAAAAAACAACTGTTTTTGCTGTTGCCACCTGTGAGGATTTACTGCGCGGCTCGAGGAAGTTGATACCTTCTCCTGGTCCCAGCTGCCTAGGTCTGGCGCTTGCCTAAGCCACAGCGCTCGGTGGTGTTTTGAAAGAAGCATGTGCCTGGTTATAGGTGTAAGCTTTCAAAAAACCAGGAAGTGAAACTCACATACAGAAATCTATTTCAAATCTCAGTGTTTCGAAGCCTGTTGAATGCACGTGTTAGGGCTGACCAGCCTGAACGTTTCCCTGTCTGATTGTGATTCCCTGTGATTGTCTGAACCACGCTGAAGATCCGCACACATGTTTCCCTGATGGGTGAGCACCTCTCCTGCCCTCTGCTCACTGCTTTGCCAGGGTCCTGCTCCCCTGCGTCACCTCTGTCACCTGCAGCCCCACCACGAAGCTGACCTGTGGCTCACAGGCCAGGTACAACATGGATTTCTCATGGTTAAAACAGACATAAAGTTGTCACTGCTCTCATGTACATGTGGCCAGGGAAAAGCAGCGTGATGCCCAGCTGGGAAGCGAGGACTGCACATGAAGTCCAGCACCTAGCGGTCCTCACCACCCCTGGCCCTCACCCAAGGATCCACGCTCCCCACGCCCCACGCCAGCCAGCTCTCCCTTTCATTTTCACTACCCCCGTGCATTTCATCTCCCCCAGGCCCAGCTCTGGAGTCCCCAGGCACATGCATGTGTGTATGTCTCTCCTGGTTGTGCTCTTTTCCCTCAGTCTGAAAGGGGTGAGAAAGATGGGCAGCAGCTGAGTCCTCTACATCTCATCCCACGTGTACATGGAGGGGCAAAGCCCTTGCTTGGTGCCTGCTTTGGAAGCAGATTTCCTTGAAGATCAAGCAGCCGACAGCTCTGTCACTGCGGGGTGCACCCGTGGGGTCTGTCTTTCAGCAGAGAAACAGGGGGAAGGCAGGAAAAGAAAAAAAAAGAGTTTCAGCTCTGCCCCTTGCATCACGCGAGGAGCCTGAGGGCACCGAAAAGCCTTGATTGCCCTGAGCAGCCTCACCTGGGAGCTGCACCCACGCACCCGCTGGCCACTGGCCCGGGAGATGTATTTAAGCTCAGGGCTGGGTTTCTCCCCTTGATTTGGGCTGTGGTGCTATTGTGTCCATCCCTAGTGCTGTCTTCTGGCTGGACGTGGTGTCTGAGCTGTAGGCAGCTGGTCTCCAGCCCTGCCTCAGTCTTCTGCTGCTCCCGGATGGAGCCGGGACCTGACCGACTGCCTTGCTGCGGCTGGGACACCCGATGGGCCCTGCCAGCAGCACCCGCTGCAGCTGGGACGATGGCCCGTCGCACCCGAGGCACCAGCAGCCGGCTCTGGGCGAGCTGGCAGACGGCTGGCAAACCTGCGGGGCTCCCTCTCTGCTCCCTGCCCGGTTCCCTTGCTCCCTTCCCCGGGCAAGCTGCAGCCCGGGGGCTGGGGACGCCTGCGTGGCGGCAGCCCCGGGGCCCCCCCGGCAGGTGGGGAAGCCCGGGGGAGCGGGTGGCTCGGGCAGAGCCGGCTCCTTCTCACTACCGGGGCTTGCCATCAGAGGGCAAGCTCAGCCCAGGCGAAAGCGCTCCGCACCGGTAGCGGCACAGGCAGGCGAGGCCGATCCCTGCCCGTCCCGCAGGGAGAGCCCGGGGGACGTGAAGCTGACCCCGTCTCCGCCCGGTGCTGCCAGGATTTCTCTCCCTGCTCCCCCGAGGGCAAATCCCTCTCTGCAGGAGTGCCAGCGGGGAAAGATGCTGCGAGGCTCCTGCAGCTCCAGGCTGGCTCAGCTTAGTGCAGGGGAGGTCCCCAGGGACCAGCAGCTTGGTGCTGCGGCATCCCGGGCACGAAAACCTTCCCTAGCCTCTCCTCCTCCAGCAGAAATTGCGCTGATGCCTGACGACGGACGTGGAGCTGGAAAAAGGCAGTGCTGGGTGGTGTCCGCTTCTTATCCGGCATCTTGCTGCTCTCCAGAGCCATCAGCGTGGCAGCGCAGCCCGCAGCAAAACCAGCGGCGTGGAAAAAACACCCCAGGGGGCAAGAGGCTCAGTAGCCGCCAGTCCTGGAGCCAAAGGCCCCCGGTGCTGAGCTGGCTGGGATGTGCAGCCCAGCACTTCCCAGGGTGGGCTTGCTGCTCTCTACCATGCTCAGCCCAGCTTATTTCCCAGTGGGGGAAGCATTCTCCCCACCCTGTGTCTGATCGGCTCGTGTGAAGGTAGGTAGCCCCCACGGGAGTGGTGCCCTCAGACCCTCCAGGCTGTGGAGCAAGGAAAAAGGCTTTAAGCTGCTGCCGGAGCTGCCTGTGCTGGCACGTGGTCCCCATCTGAGACCCTCCCGGGGCATTTGGTGAGGGTTTGCATCTCACCAGCCCCACTGCCACATGTTCCCCCCCCTCTCCTTGCCTCTTCCAGTGAATCTCAGCCTTAACCCACACCTCGCTCCTTGCCCAGAGTCTTCCTTTAAAAAGCCTGACTCTGGAGAGCCTTTCAGGGAGGAATAATGAACCAGATGCTTTCCCGGTGTCTCTGTTTTGTTTTTTTTTTCCAGCCGTGGGTCTCCCCTGAGGACAGAGGGCCCTTTGTGCTCCATGGGGTCCCCTTACAAAAGGGGGCTTGTGAACAGAGCATCCTCCCATCGGGTACCACATCAAACCAAGTTTTTTCCACCTGCCCTCCTAGGCACGGCCAGCGTAAAAGCCCTTTCTGTGAGCCAGTAGCTTTAACCTCGGAGACATATGACCTGTGTGTGTAGGATCGCTCGGTGCCATCCCTCTGCCCACCCTCCTTCCAGTGAAAGGGTAAGTGAGGGGTTAACCCGATTGTCATCTTCTCCCTTGCCCATTTGGTATTTGGACTGAAGCCACATTTTGTTCTCTAAATGGCTGATAATTGAATAAACTCTGCATCTCGAGTGAATTTAAAACCAAGAAACGAGCCCTCCCCACCAGAAGTCGATACGCTTTCTCTAGCAGGGATTTCTGTCTGGAGCTAATTCCTCAGCTGGAGCAGCAGCCACCTCTTTTGGGGGACAAGGGCACGCCTGCGAGCTGTTGATTCTGCATAATGTGGCTTTAAATTTAGGGGTGTGTGTGTGCATGAAGGAGATCCCTTTTGTTCCCTGCTAGGAGTGAAATATAAGGCTACAGCCTCAAAAATGACCTTAAAGCTGTTTAGCCATAAGTAACTCGCTGGTGGTTTGATGTCCGGGATCCTTGCCTGACAGCACAGGGGAAGAAAGGCAGAGGCTTCACATGCTGCTGAAGTGGATCTCAGTGTGGCTGAAAGAAGGGAATATGATGTAGCTGATTAACATCATGCTAATTAAATATTGGGTACTTCTCATGTACCCTTGCCATAAATCACTCTTAGTTTCAGGTGGCAAATTCCCACTGTAACTGCTTATGTGGGCACGTGGTGAACATAAAGAAAATTCTCTCCTGCAAAATCAAGACTGATGACTTATTGAGCTATTTAAAATACGTTTGCTTTGGTCCTTCTTTGTATTCCCTTTTCAGATATTCACACACATGCCTTTGAGTCTGGGAACCAGCAGCTTTTTGGCACGTGTTCATTTTGCAAACAGGGGCATTCACACCAGAAGTGCGGTTCTAGGCTTTCATATCCATGCGGTCGGCAGGCAGAGACGCACCATGCAATCTGCGCCCCAGCAGAAATACCTGGCACGGCTTGTGTTTCAAACTTCACCGAGCAAAATAATTGCACGGAGCTGTTTACTGTCAGTCTGCTGACTGCATGTTATTAATAGGAGAGACGGATTGAATAATTAGGACTAATGATTAAATGAGAGAAAGTTGTCATCTATTCATGAATATTTGGGGGAGAGAGGCAGCCTTCAACAATTAAACTGATAGGCAAAAGTGATTCATTCCTCTTTGCAAACATGGTCTATGCTATGGCAATGCATAACCACCCACACCTGGCCTGGAGTCAGACTTCAGCCCCCAGCCCCTTGCAGGCTCTGGTTGGGGCGATGCGAGTGCCAGAGGGGCTGGGAGTCCCCTGCTCCGCGGGGCTTCGGAGATGGAAGATTTTAGAAAAGCAGGGGTGTCTGTGTAAAGTCTAAGGGTCTGGGTTTGGGCTCCTGTTTTGGGTGCTGATGTCTTCGTGGAGCTGGAAGAAAGCTGTGTCTTCGGTCGTCTCAGAAATACTGCAGTAAGCTTTCAGCTTACAGTGGGAGTATGGAAAACCCAGCCCGTGTGGGGACACCAGGGGCTGGGGCAGCTTCACTGAGAGCAGCGAAGACTGAGAGGAAGGCACAGAAATAGGCTCCAAATACACCCCAAACCACCAGAGAAGGAATAAACGGTCCCTTGAGGAAAAGGCAAAGAGTGGCTGGCTTCAGCTGCGGCAAAAGCTAGGCAAGGAAGCCCCTCTCTGCTGGGGTGGGGTGGAAGTGAAGCAGTAGGACACGTTGTGGGAGTCCCCACTGCTGGTGGGCACCAGCTCACGTGCCGAGAGGATCCAGCCTTGCTGTCGGAGCAGCCCCAGGGGAGATGCCGAATGAGGTTTGTCCAGTGAAGCAGGACATCCTGCTGGTTCCTCTCCCACCGCTGCGCTTTTGTCCTTCTGTGGGCAGTGACCATGGAGGCTAACACAGGGAAGTGGACCTGGAGACTGGGATGTTTGGACACCGGGGGAGATGTGCGAATTTGCAGATGGGCACCGAAGGGTAGGATTCCCTTTACCTATCTATCTTCAACCATCCAAAAGCTAGTTGTGGCAGCAAAAGCTGTCTGAGATTCCCTCGATGGCCAAAGGACTGAACGAGCAGCTGTCTGAGGGTGATTCTTGCCATCCAAGCCAGTTCCCTCAAATACTTGGGACAAATCAACCTCTGAACTCTTGCTCATCTCTTCACTGACCAAACAGAGCGCCTGGATGTTTTACTTGGTTTAGGCAACCAACCTTCCAGACACCTAATGTGAGGTGAGATGAATTAATCCTGAGTGTTGTAGGGATTTGCCATGGAGTTGTCCAGCGAAGGTCAGACACCCGAGGGTCTGTTGAACATGTAGAAGTCTTCCCTAGGCTACTCTGGGCTGACCACCATCCATAAACCATCCCTCGTGCATGCTTCCTTCTCAGCCGCCCTCTGCCCGCAAACCCATTTTTGTTGAGACCGGTTTCTACCACAGCTGGGAAACTGCTGAAAAAGGTCATCCCTTTCAAGTGTTGAAATCCATTTGTTTCCAGGCAGGAACTGTACTCGAGGTGGTTGCTATCCCAAGAACTGTTGAGCCAACTCCTTTTCTGGTAGGAAAGGTGCCAGCGCGTTGAAGGCTGAGGGAATTCTGTGGAACACGTTCAGAAAGCCAGTGATTGATTCATGATCATCTGTGGTGGAAAACTGATTCCAGGAATTATGTGCGTGCCAAGCTGAAGCCCATCAAAGCCAGAGAAAAGGCATCTCTGAATTCAGGTCATCAGTCAGTGATGGGAAATGTCCTGAGGCTCCGATACAGGAAAGCTTAACTTCCAGCATGTGCTTAAGTTTAACTAACCTCCGCTAACGTCAACGGTGATAAAATTAAACATGAGGTCAAGATTTTGGATAAGAATGCTTTATAGCCTGGAGGCTTACGTTGCTGAGAAGGTCAGGCCAAGGAGCCGGGGCGTTCGATATTAAGGAATCTAATCAAGGAGCTCCTGCGTAAGTTGCCGCGTGAATCAGTGAATAATTCGGAATAACAGACACATCTGAGTAATTCTTGACCTACTGGCAGACAATTCACGCAAGCAGGCAACATCCATTAGCGATGTTATTCCTTGCAGAAGTCCTCTTTGGAGGCTTACAGGTCTGCAGCTGGCTCCACCTGGGTGGTTCCTCAAAGGAGAAGCTGGGAGCAGATGGGAAACATGGGGGAACAGAGCTGGTCCTTCCCCTGCCACTGTCCTGAGAGCCACTGGAATGATAAGGACATTGGGCAAAGGGAGACCTTCAGGTATTTCAAGCTGTCGTTGAGAAAAATGGGATCAAGGCAAGCTGTAGGACACCACTGGAGACCCCATGTCCCATCCTTGCTCAGCCACACACCTCCCATGGGACCTTGTTTAGATGTAGTTTATAACCCGTTCTCCCCCATTAAGCATCAGTGCATGTATCTGCCTTCAGCTCCCAACGTGGTCTGTGGGACCCAGCGGCCATCTGCTATACTCTGATGTTTGCTTGAAATAGAAAACACCACAAATAAGGAAAAAATCTAACTTGGAGCTCTCTCTAAGACTGGGAAATGAAGACTCAAAATCTGGAGAAAACCAGGCTTCATCGGTTCTGTTCATCACAAAGCAACTAGTCTTCTGATAGATAAAGAGCTGCCTCCAGCGAGACGTTGCAGCTGGATAAAATACCTGCTTTACCCCTCCACCCGACACATGCAGGTGCTATGGCACAGCAGCTATATTTGTGGTAGGGTTGTGGTTTGCCATGCTGTGGGGTTTGCTGTGTCGTATCTGGGATATTAGGCTCCCCGGTAGGATGCTGCTGTAGAGAGCAAATCATATTTAAGGAGATTTGTAAATTGTAGTCGCTAAACAGAGCTGCTCAGGAGAAAACAAAAGCCCCCAGAATGAACAGTGGTGCCAAAAATCATGCACAGATGAATTAATTTTGAATGCGAAGGTAGCGTCCGAGGAGCAGAAGGAGCATCAGCTCTACCAAAGCTATAGGACCCAGAGTGGTGCACTTGTCCGCAGGGTGACCAGCAGCTCCCCTGGCCAGGTCACAGCTGGTGGGGCAGGGGGTGGACCTGCTTCTCCACACCCCTGCCTCCTGCCCCCTTACGCAGTTACGGATTGTCTCACTTCTTGCAAAGGAAGGAGCTCTGGCAGGGTTTCCCCCTTGCGAGCTCTTCTGCTTCCCTACCACAGTGGTGAGAAGCCCTACAGGTCTTGCCCATGCCTCTGAGCGAGACTGAGGGGAAGAATATCCCCTCCTGTCCATGTTGCTTGGGGGTGGCAGAGGGAAGGGGGACAACGGCCTCCGGTGTCCACAGAGTTACTGGAAGTGGGAGGCGATTGGAAAACAACTTCTAATCTGTACTTGAATTTTACAGAGCAAAGAAAAGCAGAGCAAAGGAGGCAGTGACCAAAGTAGTGTTTCTCTCTTATGTGTCCTGCAAAAAGGATTTGTACAAGCCACCCACCAGCAGCAGACAAGCCACCATCTTGAGAGACGCCATCCCTTCTGCTGGAACTTCATCAAGAAACGAAGTTCTTTAAAACAAGTAAGTTGGAGGTGGTGGTTTTACATCAGACATAGGAAAGTTTGAGCCCAACACCATCACATTCCTGTCTGAAAGCCAAATGGCACCACCTTCTGGGAGCTTCCTTGGGATGCCCCATCCCTCCCCTTGCCTCCATGGTCCAGGGGACTCCAGGCTGCACCAGGCGTCTCGGGAGCAGGAGGTCCCCGTGCCCTTTGGGGACGTGGTCCTGCCATTGCCCTGGCTCCCAGGCATGGAGGGGAGAGGGATGCTGGGGTGGGAAGGGAGCGTTGCAGCAAGGTGGGACTGGGAGGCACCTGGAGCACCCAGCCCAGTGGAGAGGGATGAGGAGGGCTTCCTGGGACCCCAACAGGAGATCTGCACCTGCTCCAAACAGACAGGGAAATCTGCTCCGGACAGTCATCTGCGGGACTGACGATTTGCCAGAAAGTCTTGAAAATAAATAAATAAAATCCGAACACAGCCAGAATCAGAACGTATGAATTACCAGCGGAGGCAAAGAACATCTTCACTGCATCTGCATGACCAGGATCAGGCCTGGAGATGCCAGGATATGGGACAAAACAGAATTTTTTTTTTCAGTGGAAAGGCAGGAAGCATGTCAGGTCCCTGCAATGGGAAGAAGCATTTCTTTTTCCCCTGAAGGGCTGCCACCTGGTCTTGGAGGTGAGCAGCAGCTCAGAGCCGTGCTGAGCCCCCCATCCCCTCGTTTCTCCCCCAGCTTTTGCGCACCCTTTGTGTCGCTGGTGTTGTGCTGGAGTCTCCCGTGCAGGGACCATGCGCTGCCCCTGCCAGCTGGCATCTGCGTGGCAGATAGCCATCGAGCCGCTGCCGCTTAGCTTTGAGAGCAGCTATAAAAAGAGGTTGACAAGATCAAATGCTAATAGCCAGGTTTTCTGAAGGTTGAAACTGATCTGCTCGAGGGCGTTCGTGACAGGGAGATGCCAGAAGAAACCAAATAACCAGTGCATTGTGGAGTAAATCATTTAATTTTAAATGCTCTCTGGGAAGGATCCTACAAGGGGGAAAAAAAGAACAAAAAACCCCAAGTGCTTGGAGAGCTGTTGCTCTCCTAAATCTCCTCTTTGCTGCAACACCTATAGAGCATCACTGTCCAGAGCCACTGGTGACAAGCGTGTCACTGCTCCGCGCAGCCCTGCTAGCGGTCAGTCCTGGCTTATCCTCCCATTTTGTCTCACAGACCCACCTCCGACCGCGGCGGGCAGCCGGACAGGACCAGCATTTAGCCCTGCCCACCGAGGATATGTTCCCAGCCTCCAAAAACACACGGCTCCGGCCCCCCCCGAGCGCTCCATCAGTGTGTCAGCAGCCCCTGGAGGACTTTCCTCTTTGAAGCCTTAACCAGCGCGATGGGACTGGGAGGCACCTGGAGCACAGGTTTGGGTCCAGCCCCCTGAAGCGTGCTTTTAGGAAGGGCTGGCCCAGACCGGCCAGCTAAGCACCACGAGGCAGCTCGGAGACTCAGCAGTCCTGCGCGTGGTCCCCATCCTCGCATTTCCACTCCTTCTCCCCCCGTTTCTCCTCTCCGCCATTCTCCCCTGCTAATGGATCCAGTGTATAAAAGTGAGGTTTCCGAAAAGATCTCTAGACCCAAAGAGACAGCCGGGAGATGGAGAGGGAAAGAGAAAGAGGCTTTTTGAATATTGAATTAAGGCTGTCTCCAGTATTATTGAATTCCCATAAGAAGGCAGCCAGTGAGCCCACTGCTTTAGTGTCCTATGAATATTTCATTGCTTGACTCCAGCTCTGTGAAAACCGTTTTGCTGCACAAAAGCACCTTTTTGGCGGGTGGACTCCTTTCCGAGCAAGTGGTGAGTGCCCCCACGCTCGCACCGGCTGTGAAGTCACTGCGGCTTGCGGACGGAGTCATCTGACACTAAAGCAAGCTAAATTTATCAAACCGGGGTGATCTCTTCGCCCCACCCAGCCAGCAGTTTCCAGAAGACAATGGGTCAGGGCTCAAAATGAGCCAAGAAGGGAAAATAAAAGGGGCTTCCGTGGGATGCGGTGACTGCTCTGTTTACAGCCCCGTGCCCGGAGGTGACGCTCGGTACCCGTGTCTCCGTCCGACCAGGGCAGCAGCAGTGCGTGGCTGGGGAGCTCATCTCCTGCGGCTTTCACCGACCCAGCGGGCAGCAGGACCGGGAATGCGAGCCGTGTGTCCTGGTACCGGGCAGTGGGCACTGGCTCCAGGCTTGGAGTCTGCATGATTCCCAAAATTTAATTGCTTACCTGGAGCTTCTCTGGATTATCCTAAACCTTGTGAATCGCTTGGGCTGGAAATCTTTCAAAAGCGGGCTCTCTCACAAAACTTTGACTACTCCTGCTTTCAGACAGGCAGTGAACCCCGTTCGCCAATGCTGCGGAGATCCTGATGCAAGAGCATTGCTTGCCCATGGTGTCTCAGAAGCCTCAGAAGAGGTTTTCTTCCCCCCCCCAAGTAGTGTTTCTGCATGTCTATTGCCCAAATCCAAAGCAGCACGTGGGGAAAGACAGAAAAAGGAAAATTAATCAAACCATGCCAAAACTCAGAAATGACCGAATCTAACTTGAGACCGAAGCTCTTCCTGGATCTGATCTTGGCTGGTTCACCTCATTATTATTTGCTTCTCCCTCCCCAGGACTGTGTTTTTCAGAAGTGCCAGTGCCCTCCTCTTGCCACCCCCTGCTTCTCCTCCAGGAGCTCCCTCTGACACTACTCAGCCATCGACGGTCCGCTCAGACGCGGCCGCGGCAAGAACCTTTCCCTATTTATTGGATGAGTTCAGAGGTCTCCTAACCACAGCACTTAACACCTCTCCTCGCTCTGCCAGATGCCGCTGTGCAGATCTGGAGCGATTCGAGTCTGGAGGGGGCTGGCTAATTCCATTGCTTTCTTCTCATCTTTTTTTCTTTAAGTCTGGAAATGCTCTTCAAAGGCAAAGAGGGCAACTTAATGAGAATTAATTACTTTATTGTAGGCAGGGTAGATAACACTGCTTGTTGCTGAGGTTACCCAATACTTCCCATTATAAGGCTGCATTTCCAGTTGCTTAGAACAGCGCCCAAAATGTGACCATTTAGGCAGAAATCATCTGCCAGAGGTTTGCCTCAGCCTGAACTCTGGAAAATTTCAGCCAAGATGGGTCAGCTATTTCCAAGAAAAAGGCCAGGGGAATGACATTTGGTTTGCTTGTGCCCAGGCATCCTTCCTGAACCTCTTTGAAAAGCTGTAACACCCTATACTTCATCGGGGGATGGGGAATTTTGTCAAGGGAGTGCCCTTAATTCCCCCCAGAGCAGAAACCCCAGGGGAAAGCTCTTGATGGGACCATGCTTGTGACCTCTTCCAGCTGCACGCCGCTCCCAGGTTCCTTGGACAAGCACTATGCCCTTGCAGCTTATTTGAGCTGGTAGACGTGTTTCTCTTAAGTAAAGCTTCAGCTGGACCTGCCAGCCACGGGGCAGCGAGCATGCCTGTCCTCCCTGAGCCGTGTCCCTGTGGGCTGGGGACACTCCGTGGCTCCACATGGCCGAACGTCAGTGAGGTCCCATCCATGGCTGTGTTCCTGACCTGTCCCCATTGAGCCTGGGATGGGGACAGGGTGCAGGGACCCTGCTTCTCCTGCTTGGCACCCACCTGCTGCAGGCAAGGGGCTTGCAGGCACCTTCAGCCTGTCTCAGCCGCTCTTCCGTGAAGGAGGATGAGAAGACAGGTGGCAAAGTGTTTTCTGAGCATCTCCCCTTCCTCTCGTCGGGGGCAAGTGGGAGCAAGGAGCTGCCTCTCTTGCGAGCTTGTGCGACACCGGAGCAGCGTGTTCTTTCAATAATGAATGAGAACACGCTGCTACGGCACCGTGCCGCTTTTGCAATTCAATTAGGAGAAACAAGAAGCCCGGGTTAAATGGGCCAGCACGGCTTCTCTGCGCACGTGTGCTCCTCACGCGTGCGTAGGGTCCGCACGGGTGTGCTTCTCCAAGGTGCGCGTCGCGTGACATCATGCGCCCCTGGCCAAACCTGGTCCCAATTACAGCCGCAGATGGCTTCAAGCCCAGCCTTGGATCCGTCATCCTAATTTTCCGGGAGGGTGGTGGTGGGCAGCTCGGGTTGACGTCAGCGCAATTGGGTTAGCGCCGCGGGAAGCCAGGGCCATATCTTCTGCCCCGGCAGAGCCCGCGCGTTGCGCGGCGTATTGCAGAGTCGTTTGGCGTGCATTAGGTCGGGCAAGATGGATTGCTCGGCTCATAACTAGGACAGAGAGATAAGCATAATGGATGGACGGTCAAAGAGCAACCGTGCTTTAGACAGATGAATAAATCACTTTGATTGCTCATTTGTAAACAGGAGATGCCAGCGGGACTCAGCTCTCCAACCGGGGTGCATCCGAATTAAGCCCTATGATTGCTTTTGAGGTTCTAAAAGGCATTTGAAATGCCCTTCGTTAACTGAGGAAACCCCCTGGCCACACACCTGTGGCACAGCCGGGGTCACTCGGCCGAGAGCCTGCATCCCTCTGGTCCCTCGGGAGCCGCCGTGCCAGGTCCCCGTGCCACCGTCTCTGGAGAAGAGGTGCCCAGGCGAGGGAGAAGGGCAGCGTCCTTCTGCCAGGGGACCCAACTGCAAAACCTGCCTTCCAGCCCCCCGCCTGCCTGCACGGAGCAGCCCAGAACATCGGTCATCCCGGGCTGCGTCCTGGGAGTGGGAAGCCTCCCTGAGAGGCTTTGCAGCAAACAGTGCCCTTAAATTCAAAGGAAGCCCAGCTCCAGCATCTCCGGCACCCGGAGATGGGGCGATGGGGTGGTGCACAGCCAGCACTGGGGACACATTTCTGGTCCCCTCCTGCTCCCAGCAACCCACGTGCTCTGCTTGATGGGACCCACCTCGCTCCCAGCCCAGAGCGTGGGGACGTATTTCTCACCAAAGACAGTGGGCAGCGTGTGCCTGGTTTCAGCTGAAAAAGGTTTTGGAACAGGAACTGTGGCTGTTTCAGTGGGAGTTTGGTCACCGTGGGCTGCAGAGGAGAGCAAGGCTCCCAGCCTGCGAGGGGACAGGGCACGCTCGCGGTGTCCACCCAGAGCAAGGGGACCGCGCGATCCGCACCCCTGCTGCGAGCCACAGGAGCCAGCGGTTAGGCTGCATCCCAGCTGGGCTCCGCTCACACCACAGCTGCTGGTTTGTCCCCCGCAGCCCGGCTCCAGAGACGCTTCTCGCCCTCCTCCCAAGGCCAAGCAAGCCCCGAGGGGCTCCAGGGGCAGACCGGTGGGGTCTGTCTCTCCAGCAGCCCCCAAATTTCCCCCAGCTTCGGCTGGCCCCTCGTAGACCAGCCAGGGCCTCGGATGCAATCCTGCTCCCTTACCCAGCCCTCGTCCCACCAGCCTCCCCCCTCCTTCTCTGTCTGCTCGTTGCCTTAATCACCCTCTGATCAGTCTCAGGAGGAACCAGCAACGCGGGAATGGCAGATGGGGAACAGAGCATGAATATTAATTAGCACCGAATTCCAAACAGAGGACTTTAATTACATTAAAAGCGCAGGCTTGGAGGCAGTGACTTACTTCCTGCTGTAAATCTGTTGACAGGTCATTTGCCTCCACAGTGTCAGTGCTCCCTAAAGAATGAATATATACCTTTCGAATGCTCGTGCATGTGGGGAAATAGGTTCTTATTTCCAAATATGCAAAAGCAAGCGGGCGCACCGGCGAGAGGGCTTCACTCTCTGGGAGGATTCGGGGAAATAATTATTAGTATAATTACCTGGTAACAATACGCCTATTCTGGGAGCTCTGCTCCTCAGGCTGGAAAACTCCAGTGCGTGGGTAAGACCTGCAGCTTTGTTATTTGTGGTCTGGTCACTGGGGGGAGACCAAGAACTGCAGCGTCTTCGCCGGGGTTCGGGTGCTGTGGTCCCCGCTGAGCCGCGATGCGCTTGGGAGCGTCATCGTCCGTCATCCATCATCCTCGGGAGGTTTGGCTGGGGTGGCCCGGCCAAAGCTCAGGTGGGCAAAGAGAGAGCCTGAGGCCAATGGGGTCACGTCTGAGCCTGAGGGACAGGAGGGGACACGAGCACGTGGTCAGGCGGCAGGCGATGAGCTACTTGCACCGCAGCCGCTCACTGCTGGGGATGCCTCCTGGGATCTCTCCCGAGATGTCTCCAGAGTCCAAGCCCCGAGCCGTGCGAGGGCCAGCCTGCCACGCACAAAAAGCAAACCCTGCAGGCAGGTGGCCTGCATCTACCTTTTTCTGTGCTGGTCTGAAGCTGGAGCCCCCAAGCCAGCGTTACCGACGGCCACTGCATTGCACGACGAGCTCACCCTCGCTGCGCCCCAGGGATGCCCTCTCCTGCCCCCCGCGAAGGTCCGTGCACAAAGGCGGTGATGCCAAGACGCAAGCTCAAGAGGAGGGAAGAAGGTCTGCAGGGGACCGGGAGGCAGCGCCGTGCTGTGGTCGGTGACCCAGCAGCCCAGCGGGTTTCTAGCAGTGCTTTGGCAGCCTGCAAGGAGGAACCAGTGCTGCAAGGCCAAATAAAAACCTTCCAGCCAGGACCCCATCTCAACCCATGGGCAGTGCAAGGGCCTTTTTGGTTTAATCCTTCAAAGCAGCAAGGGACAAGGATGCTGCCTGAGGGGCCCTTTTGTCCATGAAGCACCACATCCCCCTACAGCGATATGGGACGGCCGTGCTCCAGCACCCAGCCATGTGCCCATCCAGCAGGTAGGCGATGGGTGATGATCACCCACCCATCGCCACTGGGGGACAGGTTGTGCTGGGTGATGCTCAGAGGTCTGCCGAACCCTTGGAGCTCTTCCAGCTCGGCTTGGTGTCCCCAGCCCTATGGTGGAGCCGGAGGCTTCACGGGAAGGACCTGCCAGCAAACACCCTCTCACCTCCGAGTTGAACTGGAACGACCTTGCCGGGTGGGTGCCCATCTCTGAGTAACTCCCAGCACTCCGGGGATCACCCGTGCAGCTCCAAAAGAAGCCACAAAAAACGTTGAGGGGCAGGGGAAGGGAAAAACCTGTCCTAGGAATGAAGGTTAGAAGAGCGAATTGAGTCTGGCTGAGCTGAGCTAAAGGCCACAAGAGCAGGCTGCAAACATGCGGTGGGTTTTGGCACCCAGGAAGGCACGGATTTGGAAGGGGTGGCTGGCCTGTTATGGAAGTGGAGGAAATCCCAACCCCTTGGCAGACCCGGACAAGATGGGACAAAAGAGGCCCAGAAGCGGGAGGAGGGCTGGGGCTGGAGTCAGGGTGCTGGAAGTGGGGGGTCTGGCTCTGCCCCAGCCCCTCTGGGTGGCTCTGGGCTTCAGCTCCAGCCTGCATGGCCATGTGCTGAGCTCCTCTTGAGGTCAGCTGTAAAACTGGCTTTCTGATGGGAAATTTTGTCATGACCAAGTCTTTCATGCCCATGCTTTGTGCTCCTCTGGTCAACAGCCGTGGTGAGCGTGAGCATTCT
Source organism: Chauna torquata (assembly GCA_013399475.1). Taxonomy (NCBI): domain Eukaryota; kingdom Metazoa; phylum Chordata; class Aves; order Anseriformes; family Anhimidae; genus Chauna; species Chauna torquata. The sequence continues at coordinate 269,115 of VXAL01012337.1, forward strand.
GGGTTGAGATGGTCTTGAGGTGACACCAGGGTTGGGAGCAGACGGAAAACACCATAAACATCCCAGGAGCAAAAATGCCAAGCATCCTCAAGAAGAAAGCTACAGAAATGTCTCTGTGCCTCAAGGCGGGCCATGGCCGGGGATCATTGCTAAAGAGAGACCAGAGGCTGAAGGGCTCACAAAGCCAAAACTCCAGGGCTTGCGTGAGCTTCAGCCCACCAACACAGAAACCACGATATGGCAAGGTACGTCCCGGTGCCAACCCTGCAGCAAATGGAGGTACGTGCTCTGGTTGTAAAGGCTCGGGGAACCGATGCCGGGGGTGCCCTCAGCTCCTATGACTCGTGTTTAGGAGCTCAGGCTCACAGGTGCCAGTGTCAGCAGAGGTGTTTGCTTGTTGTGATGCGCGTGGACAGAAGAAGCCAGGATGACTGTGCTTTGGAGCAGCAATCAGGATGCACCTCTAATTCCCAGCACCAATGAGTGCCAAATATAAATGCGCATATAAATGCAGGAGGCAGAGCGAAAGCTACCTGGAGATGGCGAGGGTTGTTAGTGCAAGTAATTGATCTGACACACACAAGGAGAGTCGTGCTAATCCGGGCAAGAGGTGCTATCGTGCAAGCAGCACATCCGAGGGGGACCAGCGAGCAGATGTTGGTGTTGGCACAGGGATGTTGGAAATGCAGCAGGGACATATTGTTCCATCTGGACTCACCCACTGTGAGCGTGGTGCTCTCCTGGAGCTCCTGCCAGCAGACCAGGGCTCTGCGGGGTGTGATTTTGGAAGCAAGCTCTGCTCCACGCTGTGTTTGTATCAAGGTGCTCCTCCTGCAGGTGGCTGCTGAGCTGATGTCTTCCAGGAGCACGCCTCTGCCGCTGGCACGGGGACCAAACAGCACCCCGCCTTTCCCATCTCTTCCCTTCAGCAGATGCTTTCTACCTTGCTGGGACACGGAAACACACTTAAAACATCCTGACTTAATGGGGCTGAAAGTCCCGACCGACAGCGGCAGGATGGAAGCGAACGGCTGGTGCTGCAGAGCCACGGGACAGCCCCAGCCTGTCTGTCCTCGCTTTTTCTTGTGTGCTGTCCTGCATGGCTGCTGGAGGAGCTGCGTTACGTAAAGGCAGCTATGTCCCTGCCCTCTGCGTGCCACCGGAATAATTTTCAATATCTGAGACACCCCATCTGGCAAAGGTCGTGCTCTGTTCTCTAGATGGTCTTAATTTAGCGCCTGCAAGTTCTTGGTGATGTGCCGAACGCCGGGGCGCAGACAACTTCCCTACATAGAGATGTGAGCGTCTGCAGCATCCTCACCTCCTGACTGGAAGCAAATGGTTTGTACTGGAGGCTTATCCAGGCACCGCTGAGTGCCCAGCTTACTGGCTTCACCCAGGGCTCCCAGCATCCCTGCCGCCCGGCACGAGCGCGGGGAGGCAGATCGAAGGTGCGGGGATGAAGGAGCAGGTGTATCCTGCCGGGCTGCTCCTCGCTGTTATTAAAGCTCGGTCTTTGGCTCTGTGTCCAAAGGAGCTGAGGTCATGCACATCACTTTTCAAATGCCTGAGTGAGTTTTAGACAAATTCAGCAGAGGGGCTTGGAGAAAATACTGTCACACGGGAGTGAGTGGCACGGAGAGGGCTGCAGGAGCTCAGCCTTCCTATCAGACCTCAGAGAATCCCATCCAGAGAGCCCACGGGAGGGCTCCAGCAGTGGGATACACAGCGGTTGCCTCTTGCCCATTACGAGATGTGCGAGCCCAGCCACAAGGCACGAACACACACGGGAGAGGGGGCTCCGGAGGTTTCGTGGCCGGATTTTCGGTGTGCTGCCGGCGCTGGCACCGGCACCGGCCGCTCACCAGGGCTTATCTGCAGGGCAGCCAGCGGCAGGAAACCCAGCGAGTTCCCAAGCAAACCTCCGGCGCGCGAGGCCAGCGTCTCCGACCTCAGGGGTCCCGGCCGTTTGAACACGCTCCTAATCTGCTTGGGAAAAGATGCCGCAGCTGGGAGGGAGAGGAGGGAGGGAGGCTGGGCTGCGCCCCGAGCTGCTTTGATTGCTCAGGCTTGCTGTCGCGGGCGTGCAGGATTTGGCTGCCTGGCCGTGAACAAAAAGCTGGATTCTCCCAGTGCCTTTATTCCCATGTCGGGCTCTCCGGTGGTTTCCTACAGCGGAGCGGAGGGTGAGGGAGGCTTTTGCTGATGCCTCTTGACAGGCGTGGGGAAAGGCACAGCTCGGCCCTGGCTCCAGCTGAAACGCTGCTGCTCGCCTTCCCCCAGCACGGACTGCGCCCGCATTAGGAAGGGGGTGCCAGGGTCACCCACAGCCCTGTCCCTGCCAGCTGGGTCACTTCGGGGAGCTCCTGGGGCCCAGAGGGTCCATGGAGCGCACAGCAGGGACCTGCAGGGTGTTGTCCTCCCTCCCCTCCTGCACCGGGCTCCCTGGGGCGAGCATCTCCCTCCAGGCACTGCGTGCACGGATGCCTGCAGGACGCAAGGCTGCTGGCTCCCAGCTGGGACCTCCGAGAGACATCCACCCCTCGGACGTCTTCAGGAGAGGCTGCAGAGCTGCATCGCCCCGCGGCACTGCAGGGCTGGGGCAGCTGGAGGCCAAGGTCTGGAGCATCTGCTCGCTCCCGTGGACCCCAGCAAGCACCAGCGGAACAGGGCTTGGCAAAAGTTTGTGGCAGCAAAGAGCAGCGGGGATGGCTCTCCTCCGTACCTCCTGCCACCCCGGGGAGGTTTTGCCCAGAAAAAACTCTGTGCCAGCATGTATCGTGCCTGCTCAGTAGGCAAAACACTCGCTGCTCCCATTCCTGTGCTTTACTCCTGGGACCTGTCTTTGCGCGACATGCAGCGAGATCGTCACACAGCAGCGTTGGTCAGGCTAATTGCCTCTTTTTGGAAAAACAAAACAAAACAAAACAAAAACCCAAAGAAAACAAAGTGCCGTACTGCAGGGATGGGTTAGCTCCGTAGGCTGCGGTGGTGCCGAGGCCGGGAAGAGCATCCCTGCTCTGCCAGCTCCCCGCTCACTGACCCAGCCCGGTGGGGTGCCCCGATGCTCCTGCTCCCCCTGTCCTCCTCCAGCCCTCACCTTGGTGGCAGCGTGAGCCTGTACGAGCCTCATCAGGGCGCGTTTTGGGAGGGTTTTGTTGCTGCAGTGCTGGATCCATCCCAGACAGGCTGTCCCCGCGGGGCCGGCTCTGTTGGACCGCTCGGGTGTGGGCACACACATGTTGGGGTCTCCTGGCTCTGCGGGGCGCAGGCTCCTGGTCTGAGGGCTGGGTAGCGCAGCGGGGCGCGGGGCAAGATGACTAATAACCGCTTAGAATAAGGTCACCACCACCGAAAATAAGCGGTCCCGTGGGATCCGCTTTTATCGGGCCCTGGTAGACAGGGCTATCAGGAGCTCGGCTCATTCCTGAATGAGTACGCACTGTAAGCAACGGCTGCTGGCGTGTGCCCCAGGACAACACGCCGGGGCCACCCCACCGCTGCCAAGCGCTGGGTTATCTCGCTCGGTGCCTCCGCACCCGCTCCGGCCGGGGAACCGCAAACCTCCCCGTGTCCCCGGGCAGTGGATCCTAGAGCACGCGGCTCCTGTTCTCCGGTCCTCGGGATCCGCTCGAGCTCCTTCGCGTGAGCTCTGCCTGTCCTCGTGTGCCCTGCGCGTCCTCTCCTCCTCTCCACGCACCTCCCACCCGTCCTCCCCGTGTCCTCACCTCTCCACGTGCTCACACCTCCCTCCCTGCTTTCCAGGGGCTCGGCGATGCTCTGTGCCGCCCTTCCTAGCCCTCCATTTTTCCCAGTGCTGCTACTTTTTCTGTCCCCCCCCCGGCAAAAAGCACCAACCCCTCACGTCCTCGGGAAGAAAACAAGCCCCACGCAGCCAGCTCCTGCCGCTTGTTCTTAAATCCCTTCCCTCCTGCCTTGCCGGTTTGAAAGCCGGTACCCTGGAAGGGGCCTCCCAGCTTTCGCTGGCAACCCTGCTTCAGACTGACCGCCACTGATAGTGTTTTGGAGTGAAAAAAAAAAAAATAATAATAATGAAAAGAAAAATAAAATCTTCTTCTCACTGAGGTTTGCAAGCGTACCTTCCCTCCCGAGATTGTGCGAGGGCTTCTCGGGGGAAACTCTGGGAGCTTGTTTGCTCACTCGCGTGCTTGGGGCGGCTTTCCATCGCAGTGCCCGCGCGGGGCGGGGGGCAAGGCGCGTGTCCCACCGCCAGGACAGAGGGACGGCCATGCCAGGGCTGGTGGGTCCAGGGGGGGGTTTGCTCTTTCCCTCTCACCCAGACAACGCGCCTCCAGCCCACCTTTCCGCACGTGTCAAACAGATGGGATCATTGTTCAGGGAAGGGAAAAAAAAAGCAAGAGAAAAAAGAAGGAAAGGCTTGCTGAGGGGCACCCTGGGGCTCTCTGCTGTGCGGATTTCATGCGCTGAGCCCGGGACCAAAGCAGCCCTCTTTGGGGAGGGCTGGGGGTGCCCCCTCCTCTCGCCTCCTCCCTAGGTGAGGAGCGGGATGGAGACGATGTCACGGCCGGAGCTACAACCGGAGCAAAACGCGTGCAGGGCTCAACTTAGAAAGAAAAAAATAAAAAAATAGAAAGAAAGGAAAAGAAGCCCCACGCCGGACTGCCAAGCTGGAGAGCGGTGAGCGGAGGAAGCAGAGAGGGAGCGAGCGGGGAAGGCTGCCGAGAGCGTGTGAACGGGC
>VXAL01012339.1:6666-24379 GCA_013399475.1 Chauna torquata
GTACTTTGCAGCGGATAAAGAAAACAGTGATTACTAAAGGGAAAAGCTTAGTCAATTACAAAAAGATAGATGTAAAGGCAAATTCAGCATTGTTTTATCTGGAACAATAAAGAACGGGATGAATTCGTTACTATATTTAATAGATATCCAAATTAATTACTCTCTTGGATGAGGTGTGTTATTTTAAAGTCTACGAACACAGTTAAATTTAACATTCTTTATATCACTAATGTGAATTCATTGGTATGTAATGGGTGCATGTTGGATTAGATTGATTTAACTTTTGCTGTTGAAAAACATGATCTTTCATTGGTTCAAAACAGTGCTTAAAAGCTGGTTGCATACAAGCTGCATATATATGGCAAAGAGAGAATGACTAGAAATGCCAACAGCATGGTTCTGTGAACAGCCAACAGGTTCCTCATCATGTAACAATACCTAAGTCACACAGCAACACAATCTGGAATAACAGTAATGAGACGACGTCCAACTCACAAAGGGATTGTCTGCTCAATAATAAATTAGGTTCCAGGTTAGACTTCAAAGATTAATTGGGAGAGGAGATTGATTCTGTTCAGGTCCTCATTACTAAAAATGGCCATAATGCCCCACAGGAAATATCTAGTACAGCCCTGTAAATACAGTAACTCAGTCTTTTAAAAATCAGTCCACAGCATGTCAACGCTTAGTGACCACAAAATTCAGATACGACTTCATGGTTCTTCCCTCCGAGGCATGCACCACCAGAGGTCACTGTGGCATAAAAATAAGACAGTATGCATCCCTTCACAATGGCTGGAGTACTTAAGTATATTTACAGATATCTTTTGTAAGGTCTCTTTTTAAAAAACTATTTGCTAGTGAAATCCACACAAACTTAAGTTTTGTTTTGTTTTGTTTTTTTTAATCTGACTAGTTTTAAGCTTTAGACTCCATGACTATTGGTTTTACTTGCAGCACATTATGACATGCCCACACTGCTGAAAACTACGGACCCCACTTTGGCCTTACATTTTAATATGTTGCTATGGGAAATGTATTCTACCAGGATCCTCTAGCTCTCAGGGTTTTCCTCCTTACTTTCCATCTAATCACAAAGGTGTCTGATTTCTGAAATGTTTTCTCCAGTTGAGATACAGCTTTCTGGAGCAGCATCAAGCAGACAGTGCCAACTCAAACTACCACAGAAGGTTCTGTGGTTTCCTCCTTCCCACAACCAATTCTCTTGTGTTTTGGCTTTATTCATGGAAAGTGGCTAAGAGAAATTAACACTGTATTGCACGAGAGAAGATATGACTTCCTCAGTCAAGTACATTACAAGCCAGAGGTAGGCTCCTGAGCAAGTTTCTTTAGCTTAACTTTTCCATCTATGAAATAGATATAATGAGCCTGATTCCTTTTGCACACTACTTTGAATTACATGATAAAAGCTGCTGAATTTATTATCTCAATAATAACTTCCAAAGTACCTGAGAACTCAAGGAGCACTGTTATTTTCAACTTACAGTAACTGTTACTACTAGGCAGGTTTTGTCTCAGCAAACACTAGAGGTACACCTACATGGAGAATACTTACGGCAGTAATCAGAGCTCCTCCATTCTATGCAAATATTAAATTTGTTGCACATTGCCACATAGGCAGCTAGCGAGATGCACGGATTTTGGATGTACTCAGTGTCTTGAACCCATATATCACAGAATAGCTTAGGTGGAACCTAAAAAGGGAAAAAAAACAAAAAATATTGTTCCCTCATTGAGACCCTGCTTTGTAGCAAAAAGATTGACCTTTTTAAATATCAGCTGCAAAAAATGAAGTCAAAAGTTCTTGGTTCGCAGAAAAAAAAGGGCCACCAGCCTTTATTTGTCTACAGAGAGCCTACTGGTATTTAAACCTAAGGCTTCCAGAACACATTTAAAAAAAAAAAAAAGAGACAGACATCCTTATATTCTTCAGTTTCACCTATTATAAACATCAAGGCAAGAGCTAATATAATTTTTCCAACAGAAGACATAATTACTCAGTGTACTTCATTCTTCCTTCCTCTATGCTTTTGTCTGGTTTTGGCCTCCTCTTCATCAAACTCAACAATATAAAAAAGTTGAACTGGTAAATGTACTCATATGAGCAGAAATAAACATTCTGTTTGCACACTTTGTTTTCTGCTTTAGGCTTGCTTTGAAGGCTCTGTTCTACCCTCTCATCACTGTAAGCTGGAACTCCTGCTCTCTACAGCCTTTGAGAATGCAGGCTCTTACATTATCTAGTATGATTTGGAATTTGTTAAATTACTGAACGCTTAAATATGAAATAAAACCTAAAATTACTGTATTTTACTTTGCTGTACATCCTATTGATCCAGTTGAATTACCTGGGATTGATTTATAAATTACATGCTATTACCAAAACTAGTAGAGATATATTAGGAATTCTGAAATTGTCAGTTGCTTATTGCAACTCTCCTATTAAGCTGCTGCACTCTTCAATTATTTTTTATCTTGCAACTGTAGATACAAAAAAGTATACATATCATTCCATAGATGTGGTTACATGTAGTCCCACATTAATGAAATTATTAAGTATACAAAATTATATCAGAACTGCACCTCTCCCAAAATGTAAGCTTCCAAATAGTTAACATACATAAGGATGACAGCTGCTGAAGGTCTGGTTCAACACCAGTCTTAAGCACTCTGAGCAGTCCATGACTGAGCAATTAGTTTCCTGATGTCTGTCTTCTCCAACATACTTTAATGTGCCTGGCACTTGCCAGCTGTCTATAAAAGTTGATGGAGCATCACTTTTGCTTAACACTGTCCTGTTGGGTAGCATCAGGTCATTTTCCAAGCTTCTATCACAAAAACCTATGTATTACCAGAAGAAAAAAGTGAGTTAACATTGGACAGTTCACTCTGAAGAATGTTTGAAGTGGCATATTCAAACAAGTAAATTGATTTTAAAAAACACAGTAAGTAAATAACTTTTAAAAAATTTACACAACATGACAGCATCACAACCCACAACAGATGTGGAAACTGGTAGGATCAAAATACATGAACCTCACACTAATTAAGCAAAGTGAAAGTAAAGATAGATCTGTGAACTGCGCATGCATGAAAGAAGAACTATCATGTGTCAAAGAGCTGTTCAGAGAGCCCAGTGGTGGCATGCAAGCTTCACCACTCAGTTGCACAAGCACTAAAGAAAAATTTATTAAAAAAAAAAGTTACAAAGCACTTCCATGTATAGCACCAAGTGAAAACTGCAAATGTTATCAGAAAAGGCAACTCTCATTAAACGCCAAGATGCCTATCTGATACTGTACTTCAAAAATATAATACCCTCTTTTACTTATAGTTCTGGGCCGTGTTGAGCATCTATTGGCTTAAGAGCTAACATTAAAAGTGCAGCTTTTGGCGCTTCCAGGTACATTTCTATTATCACTCAGTAGGAAGAAAGCAATCTTTTCTGTATTCACTTCACAGAAGGCAGCATCACACTTTGTTTCCATTTAAAGTAAGGTAGTTGGCAATTTCAAAACACTGGAACAAAGGAAGCAATGTAACACATGGACAGCAATTTGGTCAACACAGAACATCCAAGTATTACAACAGTCTCTGCTGGAAAGTCCTTTAAGAGCCAGCAGGTACAAAAGCAGAATGACAGATCAGTCTCCCATTCTTTCCTCCTAATCACAATTTCTGATACTTTTGTATCAGACTTCTAGAAAGCATTCTTCTGACATTTCCACAAACTTTCATGGTAATTCCAAAGATACCTGTTCAATAAACAATAATTAACCCTTTTCTAGATAATCGGTCTGTTTCAGCATTTTTCATAATGAGCAAGCCACTGACAATCAGTGATACAGCAATAAGCATTCAGAGACTAAAGCAGCTTTTGAAGCTGTAAATATTAATCGACCAAAAATGTTTCTGGTTGAGCGTTTTGAGGTTGTCTGTGCAACACAAATAGAAAGTACTTGACAGTTCTGACAGCTTTGAAGGGTCTCCTACCATGTTTGACTTATCTTTTTCCATGTTTCTTGTACATTTACAAGAAGATCTAACAGCAAAACTGAGGTTTAACATTTGGCTTGGCTGGATCTGGCTGCACCTACGACACTGACGTGCTTGCACTCTGTTTCACCAGTGTAGCTACAGAGATGTGCATGATCCCTTGTCACATCCCTCACCTCCCACACCAGCTCTTCACCAACTGCCATGTTTGACTGATCCAGTCACTGTAAAAGACACTGCCGTCTGACACAGATCCTTCCAAGGGATACTTGCTGCTACAAAATTGTAATTGTGCCTGCGGTTCTATCATCTTCATGAAGCTGAGAAATCAGGATCTATCAATATGCAGATCAGCCTAAAGGCATTCTGAGAAAGCTCAATTACAAGAAGCAGACTAACACAAAAAGCACAAGAGCTCAGGGTAGACTAATTTACCCTGAAAAGGTGCAGGGCAACCAGCTCATTTAAAGCAGGTTCTTGAGAGTCACAACAGACAGCACTGTGCAAGCAGATTTATGCAGAGAATCCCAGAGATGAACCCCAGAAATATACAGCACTTTCTCCAAAGAAGCTGCACGTGGAATATGAGCCACAGAGATGTGTTGTCATCTTGTTAACAGGCCATGTAAACCAGGAATGTAACGTTCCAATTCTCCCTATCACAATAATCATACAGGTAAAGGCAAAAGAGACTTTTAAGGATAATTTGAATCAGGCCTACTGAAAAAATATTATCTTTACATTCTTGTTTCTGTTTGATCTAATTACAGTAACAATTAGACATATAGAGTAAGAATGATGTTAAAAACAAAAGTTAGAGCAAATTACAGATAATAATCCAATTTCAAAATGGCAGTAAATTCAAACCCTCTTCCTTTGCAAGAAGCATATTACTGTCCACAGGACTTGGAACTTGACTGAGCTATCACTGGTATTTGATACTGAGCTACAGGCATTGCCCTTTCTGAAACTGGCAAGATTTCCACTGTAATTATGAACTCTGTAACCCTGGTTTCAGCTCCAAACTACAGCAGATAAATTTACAGATTCAGGTGTCAGAGTAAGGATTTAGAACAACAGAAAAACATGCTTGCAACAGCTATAGCACTAGCAGCTTATTCAAGTTAATGGATTTCAGAGAAAAAGTAACTACATGAAATGACTGAGCAGACCTAACAGAGTGCAGTATTATTGTTATTTAACTCATTACTATTAGAAAATTCCCTCTGAACTATTTCCTCTAACAGATAAACTAAGATAGGCTCTCTCAAGTTAACAGTTCCTGTGAATTCTGACCTTTAGAAACTGAAAATAGCACGTATCACTTCCTATCAGATGGATAGCAAACACTAAATCTGTAAATGACCTTATTTGACATTACAGATTTATGCCCGACTTATTTATTTGGGTTTGGTTACAGCAATCATGCTTGTGATTCAGACAGTCTAGAGTCAGAAGCAAAACTGTCAGTAAGAAGTGATTACATTGATAGGTATCAAACATTATTTCAACAATTAACAAAATTATTAATCATTTCATGTTAATAGTATCTTAAAATTCGCAATGATCTGCAATAAGTCTTTTAAGCAAGATTCTGCAAAAGATATTTTGCAAGCAAAAGCAAAGCATCTGAATGTTTTTATTTCTTGCAGTACTCTATACTTACCACATAGTCCCAAAGCTTTTGGTTCTCTGGTAGTATTATACTCTATAATCATCACACCTGTGTTGTGAAACCACTGAATTCTGATTTTTGTTGGGGTCTCAACTGCATACTTGAAGCCCGAATCTTCTACTTTGTATCCATATTTTCTAACAGTAGGCCAAGCAAATCTTGAATTTACTGTTATCTAAAATACACACAGAGAAGAGTTTAAACATCAGGCACTAAATGATGCAGGTAGAAGAACTAAGGCCAGATTTTCAACAGCTTAGGAATCTAACTCATAGCTAATTTAAAAAGAAGCCAGGTTCATCTCCACAAAGCCATCTAGGCACTAAAGAGACCAGCAGTCACTTTAAGTGCCTTGCTCTGCAACATACCTCATTAACTGTCCTTTTATCACAGTTTGACTCTTTGAATTTACAAGCAGTTTACTAAACTCCCAACTCCTAACAATGAAATATATCACCTATTGTGTCTTACTCTAATCTTCATATCCACATGAGAAGGCAACTGATGATTACAGAACTAAGATGCTATCTGAAAGGCGAAGGAAAATAAAGCCTCAAAATACTTACTTTTCTACTTAAGCGATTGATAATAATTTGGTTCGATACATAGGTTAAATTCAACGTTGCCAGGCACAGGGAAGTTGAATTTGAACTATTCTGTGGAGAAAGCAAAAACATATCAACCATAGTTATAATGTGCAAAATCTTTACACATTAGCTGTTTATTATTTTCAGGTACTGGGACATTAAGGATTGCTTGTGTATATTTTTAAGAGAGGAAAGTTGCTGCTGATTGTACTTTCAAGTCTGGACGACAAAGTTCATCTAGACAGCATTCTTGCAAAATATACAAACAAAATATTATTGTGTTTAGGAACTGTATTGTATCATCCATTCTTTAAATTACAACAGAAATAAAGGTTTTCGGAAAAAAAAAAGTACGGCAGAGTAGCTGTTTGGACCTTGAAAAATAGGAACTACATATCTGAAGATGAGCAAAAATGGGACTAGGAATGATGAGTTTATATGATCAATGAACAGTACAGAAGAAATGGATCAGAAATACATGCATACTTACTGAGCTACAAGGTGCTGAAGAAAATAGAAGTAGCATTTAATACAACAGAAAACAAAAATCTGAAAGTCAGAAACAGATCTGCTTTTTCATACCAATCATATTGACCTTCTAACTTCCATAAGGTTCATGACTAAACCTTGTGATGAACATTTAGATGGACGTCAAAGTTACCTAGCTTTCATCGAAGAGATTGGTGTTAAAAGAATTTTGTGAAGGCTCATGAGCACTTAACTCTTCATGACATAAAGCCAGTTTCTACACTACCCGTTAGGCAGGATATTCTGTAATTGTTTCCTGTAGGGTTTCTCTCTTCTGTCTCTGAAACAGCAAATACTTACCCCTGTCTGAGACCTGGAATGTACAAGGCGGCCTAATTTAGTCTGACAATGCTACATTCTTTTAGGGCTCTCAAGATTGGTGTTTCCAGTGCAAATTTCTCCGTATGAAAATACAGAAAAGTGATGTATTGAAATACATTGCTAGGCTGTGCTAGCCTGCATTCCTTGAAACAAATTTAGGATTGAATGAAACCTAATAAAGAATTCAGGTGTGTTAATCCTCAATCTGCAAGGTACTGCCTGATGAAACGCCAAGTGGGCTAATGCAGTTTCAAAACATTCTTTCAAATTCTATGTATCTTTTCTTCAGTGCAGTAAAGTCAAGTACAGCTAGATACACAAAAAAACAGCACTCTACAGCGGTACTTTTTACATGATGGTACCCACAGAAGTGACTAATAAATGTATGTCCACTTAATCTCTCACAACATTTTACACATAAAATAATATGGATCTACCTCCCACCTTCCAGCTGCTTCAGAAGAAACTATGCACATAAAATTCTTGTAAAGTGTTGTAAAGTGCAAGTACAATACATAGATACTGCATAGGAGTGAATAATTAAAAACAATTATGTACTAATACTATAACCTTTTATTTAGAAGGATGTGCATTAGAGGAATATGTATGTAATTCATTTCCAAGATACATCTTATAAGCAGTACTAAACATCCTTCGTTAGCCGATAAATATTAGTTACCATTCTACAGTCAAGGACATGGACGGTTATAGTTTCATCTGGAGTTTGACTAACAATGTAGGATGCTTCTTTGAACAAAGCCAAACGATTTCCATCATAGGTTACAATGCTCAGATCAGAGAAAATTGTGCAACGACCTAAGAAAAATAAAAACAAAATAAATGTATTTTCTAACTTATTGTAGTGTCTGTAAATACTATAAAATATGAAGATAAAACAATGAGTTATATACGATTAACTTCCTTGCTGTACAGTTTCACATATGCAGCACGTTTTCAGCTATATTTTATCGATGTTGCACCTTTGTAAATGAACAACAGAGTAAAATCCTGCATATTCCAGTGGCACAATTCATAGTCTTCTGCAATCAGTTACCTTCTTACAATTCTTGCCAGCACAGATTTATAATTTTTACAAACTCCAAACTAGCAAAACCATGGATGACAGTAGATCATGCCAGACCCTTAGTTCCCCTCTAGTCTTATTCCTAAGAAGGGAGATCTTGTGGCGTGTTCCCTTCTTTCCAGTCTTACTGCTAAAGCTTTTATGTTTCAAATGGATTGGAGTTCTACTATTAGTTATTTCATACTCTAGATCATAACTGGAAATTTGCATTGCTTTTCTCTGCATCCTTTCTTTGCCAATATGGACTACATTTAGTTTTAAGGTTTGGATTCATCCTGCCTAATTCTGTGTAATTAATGGGAGTGACTATAGTATAGCTATGCTTCAAGAGTCCCCGAATTGTTAACAGTGATTGTTAACATAGTCTAGGAGTCTTCTCATCCTGAAGTAGATATACGATGAACCATAAAATCCACTGCCTATACTGACTGCCTCTCCTCTGATTAGACAGAAGACAGGTCTAAGTCAGACGTAGACAAGTCCACTGCAGATACCTAAAGCTGGGTAAGATATTCATCCTACATTAAAGGAGCATTTTGATTCATTTAATTGGATGTAGAACTACAATTATAAATTGCACTGGACAACAAATAACCTGCACGTTGTGGATCTTCTTTTTCTATGCCATGGTTATAGAAGTGTTAGATCTTAGCTTTCTTATGCATTAAATTGTTACGTAAATTCACTTCAAAAATACTGCATAATTAAAACTTACATGCACATTCCCACTTTGGGCAGCATTTGTCTCCATTCATTTGAGTAGCAAATCCTAAAACTCCACAGCTGGGTTGAGTTGCATTGTATGGGCAGTTCTGCGACTTATTAACTTGGATCAGTTGTCCATCCAAGCAAATGTATTTTATGCACTCATTCTCTGTGATTGGCTAAGGCATATTTAAAAGACATAGGTTACTATTCTTATCAAGCTAGTATTACAATATTGCACAGTATTTGCTCAAAAAAGGAGCTCACATTCTTCAGGTACAGAATACTTATGGATCCCTATGACAACGGTGGAAGATTAAAGTGAAAAGCATCTGTGAAAATCTGACCATTCTGAGGATAGTTTAAAATTCTGTCCTGTTGTAAAGTGTAGAACAGAATTACTGATTTTTTTAAACTTTAAATTAAAAGAAGTTGAGAAGAATCACAGAATCACAAGGTTGAAAAGGACCTTCAAGATCATCTAGTCCAACTGTCATCCTATCACCATTACTACCCACTAAGCTACTAAACCATATCTTGTAGCACCTTGTCCAGGCGCTTCTTAAAAACCGCAAGGGTCGGTGACTCCACCACCTCCCTGGTCAGGCCGTTCCAGTGCTTGACCACTCTCTGAGAGAAAAAGTTTTTCCTGATGTCTAGTCTAAATTTCCCTGTGCGCAACTTGCAGCCGTTACCTCGAGTCCTATCATTAGTTATCTGGAAGAAGAGGCCGACCCCCTCCTCATCACAACCTCCCTTCAGGAAGTTGTAGAGTGCAATGAGATCTCCCCTGAGCCTCCTCTTCTCCAGACTAAACAATCCCAGCTCCCTCAGCCGCTCCTCATAAGACTTGTGTTCCATACCCCTCACCAGTTTCGTTGCCCTCCTCTGGACCCGTTCCAGGGCGTCGATGTCTTTCTTGTAGTGAGGGGCCCAAAACTGAACACAGGACTCAAGGTGCGGCCTCACCAAAGCTGAGTACAGGGGGATGATCACCTCCCTGCTCCTGCTGGTCACACTGTTTCTAATACAGGCCAGGATGCCATTGGCCTTCTTGGCCACCTGAGCACACTGCCGGCTCATGTTCAGCCTTGCATCGATCAACACTCTCAGGTCCCTCTCCTCATCGCTGTCTTCTAGCCACTCAGCCCCAAGCCTGTAGCGTTGCATGGGGTTATTGTGGCCAAAGTGCAGGACCCGGCACTTGGCCTTGTTAAACCTCATCCTGTTCACCTCAGCCCAGCAGTCCAGCCTGTCCAGATCCCTCTGAAGGGCCATCCGACCCTCAGGCAGATCGACAGAGAAGAAGAAGTATGGAAGAACACAAGTAGGAAGAGTAATGGGAATCTGTGGGAAGGAGGGCTACATGACAGAAAAATATCATTGACCAACATGAAGAACCATATTTTGACAAAAAAAAATCTTGTTAACAGTCACATTCAGAAAATTGAGGCCCAAAACATAGTGTATTATAGCACTTATGAAAACCATTATGCACAATTGAAGTTGTCCAGACTTACAGATATAACTGTGAAAATAAAAGGTCACCCTGTTTAATCAGATATTTTTAATCGTAAAGATCAAAACATGTCTCACAAATAATGGTTTTATCAGTGTGTAAAATTAACCTAGATATATTCAAAACCAAACAGATAAATATTTGTAATGTTACTCACTGTACAAGTTTGGAGAGTTGCTGTTTCTCTAGGCAGCACAGAAGTTGATATTGTGACTCTTGACATGGCTTCAGCTGTCGCCAAAACATCAGGAAATGTTTTAGTCAGATCGTAAAGTGGTTTGGTAGATAAATAGGCAAATGAGGAAACTGATGGAGCTGTTGTGTCATTTGGATGGTCAGATATCATTAACAGCGAACTCACAGAAGGTGTTTGTACCTCAGCTGTTATTCCACGTTTCGAAGTTTGAGTAGTACTGGCCAATGATGCAGCTATAGAAGAAAAAGGTTTTGGTTCAGAGGATGAATGTGGGGTGGACAGTACTGATACACTTATATTAGAAGGAGCTGCAGTTCTGTTTGTGAAATATGGATAATAAAATGTCTGAGGTATTTCTGAGGTAATAGTAACACCCTGAGTATGGACAGGTTGGACTTCTGTCATTAATTCCAGCTCTTCAGATTTTTCTGTATCGGGGGACATAGGTTCTTCTGCTTTTGAAGTAACAGAAAAATAGGTGGGCTTCACAGAGGTTGTGATAGGTTCTGTTACAGCTCCTGTTTTGTCTGAAGTTGCTGATACAATAGTAATGTTTTGCCCTGTACTGCTTATCACTGAAGAGGCTGAAGCTGCAGCTGATGAATGGACCATAGCCGAAAACAATGTACTTGCTAGAGACGTGGAACTGTAGGCAGTGGTTGAAAGTGTGACTTGCTTTGGCAACACCGCAGTTTTCTCTGTAGCACTTCTACCCATTGATGTGGATGCTGTTGAAATCAGAGGTGTTAAAAAGGCACCTATGGATGGCTCGCTCCCCATCATGATGGGAATTTCTGTTGTTTCTGGTAACAAAACTGATGAAGAGGTGGACTTACATTCTGGTGAAGCTGTTTCAGATGTTTGACTTGAAACAAGTGATTCAGTATCTGAGGCCTGCCATGTGAATTTTAGACCAGTACCTGCCCTCTGTGTGGAAAATGAAGAAAAGGCATCTTTTTTAATGGTTGCTAAAGAGGAAGTTGCAAGCACTTCTGGTGAGGAAGGGAGAATTCTGGTGCCAAAAATCAAGTCAGCTGTTTTTCTAGCTGGGACTGTAGACTGCAAAACAGAAGTTCTTGGTACATGCGGCTGCGTAACTGAATCAGTTAAATGCAACTCTTTTTCAGTTAGTAAAATACTTTGTGTAGGACCTAATGATGTAGGTAATATACTTGAATGAATGCCTTTAGGTAGGAAGGTAGTTAAGGGGGATGAGGAAGTCAATTCTACTGTAGCTTCAGTTGTGCTCAATAGAATTTGCGGCTGATCAGTGGATTTTACTAGAGTTTCTGCAGGATGCTGGTAAATTGGAGGACTGCTTTGGCTTGTCAAGGAAGGCTTAGAAGTCTGAAGAGCAAGTTCCATAGCTATTTCAGTAGAAAAATGCGGTATAGCCACAGCCTTTGTGGTCTGTGCTAGAATTTTATCTCCTGAAGATGTTTTCCAAGAGAAGGGGCCTACTGAAGATGGAGTAAAGGATGTCTGAGCTGTAGCAGTGGTAGGTTTTACTGTATCTGTCACACTTTTGACTGTAGACTTCAGTGCTGTAGAAACTATTCTAGTTTCTGCTGGGTATTTTGGTGTGGTTGTTACTGCCAGTATTACTTGTGCTAAAGAAGGTGAAGAAATTGATTGATCTGCTAGATACCGAGAGGTGGAAAAAGTGTGAGACTTTGTTACTGGAAGTACAGCAGAAGTAGACAGAGTTGATTTTTCTTTGTCTGTCATTGCTTTTTTGGTTGTCATATGCTGACTGCTGAATTCAGAGGATGGAGAGAATGTGGCACAAGAGATATTTAAAATGGCTTTGCCTGGCAATCTGTCATGTGATACTGTTGTTATTGGACCTGATTGTTCTGCTGCAGTGGATAAAGTAGAGAAAGTCAGGAGTGGCGAGGTCTTTTCTGTTGCTAACACAGATTTTGCTATAGTTGTTCTTGGATATAAAGAGATAGGTTCGTGGGATGTACGCATGGGACTGAGAGCTGTCAGTGATGCTTCTTTTCCGTATGTGGGTAGTGAAGGAAGAGAAATATTTAAAGAGATTAGAGAGCTTGATGGTGAAGAAGGGAAAGCAGATGGCTTTCTAGTGGAGATGCTAGTAATTCCTTCCACTTCTGATTCATCAGGCTGTGTTGTTAACAATGTGGTTTCAGTTGCACTAAGGAGAGTATGCGGAGATCCAGTGAAGGACATTGTTTGAGCTGACTCTCTTTTTGTAGCTACGAAAGGAACTGTAGTGGTTTCTTTTGACAAGATGAAGGTTCTCATTGCCGATGTGGTAACGCTATCTGAATATGCTGAAGTGCTTGTCTTCACTGTACTTAAAACCATAGGTGACTTGTATTCAGTAAATGTTTTTCCGGAAAACAAAGTTGATTTTGCTGTTAATTCAAAAGGTGATGTTATTTTGGATGTTACCTCATTAGACAGAGGTGTCACTTTGGTAGTCTCGGGCAAAACAGGATATTTAGTATATAACGTAGTCAAGAACTCTGTTGTGTTTAGAACTATGTACGAGGGATACCCTGTAGTTGACACAGTTTTAAATGTTTTTTTTAATTCACCTAAAGCTGGAGAAGCAGGAACGGGAACAGACACTGAAGGTCTTTTTGTAGAAAGAGTGATGGATTTTTCAGTTGTAGAACTAGGATGCAGTGAATGTAGAGGGAAATAGGAACTAGACACACGCTCCACATGAGATGTTGTTTTGAGAGTTTCCTTTTCAGGAGTTGTAAATGGTAACCAAGTTGTTTCTAATGATCTCTCTTGAGATTGCAGAGTTGTTGTCTTTGGACCTAGAGTTGTAGGGACAGGTACCCCCACAGTATCGGTCAGGTGATGAACCATTTCAATAGGAGGTTCTGTAATTGCCTTTCCTAATGAAACAGGCAGTGTGGATGTTGGTGAAAATATGGTCTTCGCACTTTGTTCAGTTAAAACAAGTGCTGCTTTTGTTGTTTCTGAAGATGTTGGTTTTAGCAAAGACAAAGTAGCGATCATAGGAGGAAATGACGTTACTGTAACATTAGCTACTGTGGTAGAAGACTGTCCTGTGCTTATTTTTGTGCTTCCTGAAGTTCCTGTTAGGTTCACTGATGATGTATATGAAGGCATGCCCAGAGGTGGTAATGTGGAATACTGGGGCTGATATGCAGTAGTTTTTTCTGTTCTTGATTCAAATGAAGGGAGTGTAAATGTAAGTTCTTCTGGTTTTACTTGTGCTTCTTTTGTTGGAAGTGTCCTCGTGGCTATTTCTGATATTTCCATTATTTTACTTTTGACTGGCAATTCTGTTGTTCTAAGTATAACTGGTGTCCCCGTAAAAATAAAAGTAGAAATTGGTTTGCCTTCTGATTCTGTGCTTCTAGTCACTGCATGTGTAGCAGATCCTGTCTGAGGTTCTGTAGCTCTCAACAGCTTTGTGGAACCACTACTGATCACTTGTATCTTTGTTGAGGTTTCTGAAGTGACAGTAGATGGAAACAAAGGAGAAATGTCAACAAGAGAAGACAAGCTTACATTAGATTTTGCTGTCCCAGATGTTGCTGCAGTTCTTCTCCCAGTTGATGTCATTTCTGCTGACTGTGAAGAAACATATGATGATAGAGTTATGGCTGGAAGTGTCGTATTAGATGTTACAGATGAAAATTTAGTTTTCCCTGTAGTTGCAGTGAATTTCAATTTTGAAGCAAGTGTTGTTTGTACATCCTTTGCTTCAGCTACAGGAGATAACGTTACCACTTCACTGATCACTGCCAAAGTTGTGCTTGATGTTAGGTGTGAAACTGTTGGTGTTCGAATGCTGGGTGGCAAAGGTGCACTATCATCTGCAGGTTCAATGCCTGAAATCAGACACAAATAAATGGTAATCTGATATTTATAAATAAATTACATACATAAAGCTAGTAGAGCTAGAAGGAACATTAACTCATTAACTCATTTTGTTCTGATCTTTTCAATTGCCTTTAGACATAAAATTCATAAAATTCGAAAATAAATTCATTCAATCATTTGCTCCACTTTTGATGTTACTGAAATGTTTTATGAAGAAAGAACACTTTTCTTATTTTGAAATGACTCAGATTTTTAAGGAGTGAAACTATTTTAACTAAAATAGATGTTCAGTGAAAACTCAAGATTTGCATTACTAAGGTTATAGTTACACAAATTTAAGCAGCCATATTTGAAAATTTGACTAAAACATCACCTCAGACACTAATAAGCTAAATATCATATACAATATATACAATTTTTCAAACATACAGTCTTCAAAATACACGCATCTTTGAGTGATTTCATCCAGCAACATATTGAGAGGACACACAGGGATGCATCCTTCCACTCTAGAAGAAAAACAATTAGTATTAACTAGTTGAACAGTATCTTCTGGATCAAGCATTTAATTTTTGGCAAACACCATTTATTTATAAAGTATTTTTGAGTAGACAGCCTTGTTCTATCTAAATCTCATTACCTCAGTGCACTCCTTCAAAACGTCACTGCCATGGCTTACATTCTCACACAGATCTAAGCTAAAGCATGAACTCTGAGATACTCAGCCTGTAAAATGAATGTACACAGCTTCAATGGTAAATGCTATCACCTAAGAAATGACAAAACTTTTTTGCACACCAAAATCCAAATGCCACTTTTACAAGACTCACTGCAACTTCTAGTCTTGCTGAAAAGCACAATGGGTACAGAAAAGAAAAAAGCAAGGACAGATGCGGTTGTTGCAAGATCATAATTGAGTGTGGTGAGACACTAGAACAGGTTGCCCAGAGAAGCTGTGGATGCCCCATCCCTGGGAGTGTTCAAGGCCAGGCTGGATGGGGCTTTGGGCAATATGATCCAGTGAAAGGTGTCCTTGCTCATGGTAGGGGTGTTGGAACTAGATGATCTTTAAGGCTCCTTCCAATCCAACCCATTCTATGATTCTATGATAATGAAAACATAGGGGTACAACTACCTGAAACAAACATCAGTTCTTTTTACTAATACACTATAATACCCCCCAGCTTGAAAGTTACAAATACACTTGTAATTCCAGACTCTGACAATGCTTACCTCACAACTGCTGTCTAGAAACGTCACTTTCATGTAGCTTCCACAGCAACTTGTATTTCACTTTTCTCCTCCACTCATCTCCTTATTCATGAACACAGACCTGCTGTACTAAGCCTACGTCTGGTCCCTCATATGCTTGCTATGCTGTATATTACACAAATTACATAATTTTCTATTTACAGAAACTTACTTTGGTACTGCCTGACAGTTTTTTCCCAAAGGATCCCTGCATGTTTTGAAACAAGGGCTTGCACACGCATCATAACGCCATTCACATGCAGAACGCGACAGAAATTTATATTTGGCATCTGAAAAAAAAACAAGATCTGTTAATCTCATGTATTTCTAGAAACACACACACCTATGTATCACTAAGAAGCTTAGCTGAAGTTCACCGCAGCTCTAGACTCTTACTGTTTCTACCTGTATTCTCTACAAATAAAATTGGTAATGTTTTTTGAACTGTTAAGGTCTTTGTAAAACATAGAGGAACAGTTTACTTTTATGCACAGTATATTACAGAGTACTGACTCTGCAGCTTGTTTTGCTCTTCACAGTATAAAATGTGCCACTGAATTAGCCACATTTACTGCATATTACAATCACTTGAAAATAAAGCCAAGTAAGTCAGAGCTGTTGTTCTTAAGTTTTAAAAACTGGAACAACGAATCCGTACTTTTGGTTATTCAATCAAGATGCAAAATTAAGATATAGATTTAGTACAATTATTGCTATTGCAATCAAAATAAAAAGCACCAGTTGGATATATTGATACACTTTATAACACAATGCATCGTAACAGTGGTTAGCCTGGCGCGTAAAATTAGTTGATATAGGTGTACGTAACTTGTATGATACAACTGCATTTTAAAAACCAAAACAAACACAAATAAACAAACCAAACCAAATAAAATAATCTTGTATGAGGCCAGTTTAGGCTCTTCACAACAATGTATCTTAACAGTTGATCTTCTCAGAAGCAGTATAAGATGGGCATTCCAAGAAAATAATTCAAACCTCAAATCATTTTGAGTCTGAAATTCTAAGTGGTCCTGTGATGATCAAAGCAACTCAGAAATGATCAGACATGGAGTCTGGAAAATTTTAACTTGAAAGATATACTTCACCAGACAAAATACTACGGAAAAATGAAACACACTATGGCAAATTCAAAAACAAACAAAACAAACAAACAAAAACCACCCACCCAACTTGCCTTCAGAGTATCTGTGCAGATAGTGTTTATTGAAATGCTTCAAATCCAGACAATTGAAGCTCAAAGAACAAATTCAGATAAAAGCAGAGTTAAACTTAAAAGTGGAAATAAATGGAAGTATGGATCAGCTATACTTCCAATGCTTATTAAATGAATATAAAGATGAAAAATAAATGGACTCAGTCATAGACTGAATATAAAACCTCAGAGAATCAAATCTGCAGCAATTATATGGGTGACCTACATGGGTGTACACATTTGCATGTTCAAATGCATTATCATGTTTTCCTTTTCACTACAACTCTGTCCCATCTGCATGCAGAATGGCGTCCCATACCAGTGGCTCTTCCAAGCCTGCATGACTTACACAATCCATCTGGATTTTGGTACCAGAACTACAACAGCCCACCTCAGCTCTTTCCTGTAGCAGCCAGGGCAGGGCAATGACACNCAATGACACTTCCCTTATGTCTATGCCTAGAGAAGACCACCACCACGACATATTGGTCCTCTCTAGGTTGGTAAACCTGGTCTTAGATCTGTGTGGTTCAGAGCCTATGAAGACTACCTGCACTTGAACAATGTTTATATTAATGACCAGAAAGAGAATGCTTACTGCTTAGAGTTTCCATTTTCGGTCTTTTTAAGTCTTCTTGCTTTTAAGTTTTGCTGATCTTTACTGATACAAAGAGACTAGCTCTTATACACCTTCCTGGGGACACTCACCCTTCCCTGAAGAACCTAAAAAATCGTTTTTTCCTGCAATTTAGGGGCATCTGCACATACGGGTAGTTA
>VXAL01012340.1:0-23583 GCA_013399475.1 Chauna torquata
ACAAACAAACAAAGAAAACCCCATCCTATATAAAGGAAATAATGTACATGAAAACCTAAGGAGTTGCAAAGTTCATTGTCCTGCCGATAGAGCAAAATGAAGATGTACAGTATGCCTTTAACTCCTGCTTCATTTCACCAGCTGTCCTATGCAACCTTTAATTGCTCAGAAGAAATAAGCACATAAGGAGAAGTGCATTACTGGGTAAAAAAAAACCATGTGCCATCAAGTTCTGCTGTACCATACTCCCACCACAACCATTAATTTGAAATCAAGTTCAGTGTAATCAATGCAGTTCAGTGTAGTGTTTCTCAAGCTTATTTTTGCCATAAAACTGAGTCAAGTGCAGATTTTGGTCTAGACCTAGATCGCAGAAGGTAGGCTCTCATCTCAGGAAACAACAAGCAGTGCATGGTATCTACAGTGATTCTACAAAAGAGAGGAGAACGCTTCAAGCAATTTAACCTTTAATCATTAAACTTTTCCCAAGAAACCCCATGAATAATAATAATGAGTCTACAATAGTAAGTCGGTTACATGTATTTTATGACTCCTTGCGACACAACATGTAAAAGGTGGGGGGAAGAAGAAACAAGCTACTGATGAGCCTTGAACAGACCCATTTTTCAATATAACTTACCCAACTTATTTGATTATATTTTATTCATAACTGTTGCATCTCCTTTACTTGAACACCATCAGAGCATACCATCCCACCACATCCATTTGTATTCTTTGAATATGTGAAGTAGCTAGTGAAACTGGAAATTAAAGCTTGAAATTTGAAGTGGGGGCTTTCCTAGTGAACTTCAGAAAGGCCCAACACATGCTGGGACGTAGTATTCCTCTAAAGAATTTGTCAAAACTGTTATAATTAAGCTGTAACATTGGTAAATCCCATTTGCTAGAGTGTCACTAAGTTCAAATCAGTAATGAAAGTGTTCTTTAAGCACCTGACTAACAGATGATGCAGCCAGACCCACTTCCACAATCTTGTGTTTCTAATGTACTTCAAAGAGAAGAGTCTTCTGCTGGCATATGGCATGTATAAGGCTTTTGGTATTCTGGACTTCAAATCTGTGGATGTGATGCAACCACGTACTGGAGAGGTAGTTTCCATCTGCAAATGCAAAAAGCTTGCTTGTATGTGTATGTGCACTATGGACTTATTATTTATTCTCTTAATTTTCTTTTTTAGCATATACTGTGAATTATGCATTTCCACACTGCTCTTAGATTTGCTATAATAGACAGCAGGTGGAAGCAATTTCTAGTGTTCTGTTCTTTCACACTTTCCACTTTTTAATTTTGATTCTCCATTATTGCCCTCCGGTATGGCCACCTGATCATACTACCTTTTGAACATGCTCAGTTTTGCATTCCTTTTCATTCACCAAGCACACACACTTATGACCAATTATTTTCATTAACTTATCCACCAACTTTGAGAAGATGTCACTGTGATAGGCATTTTCCATTTCTCATCTAACTCAGGAAGCAGGGATTTGTCTCCTGATTTGGTTTCTGCAGAGAATGCAGCATATTGGAAGTAAGCTTTGGGTCAAAGACTATTCTTTTGATCTTTCTCACTATGATGTTGCAGAGTCTGGATTATATTGGCAAACTTTTAAAATCCCTTCCTATGTGAGTAGGTTCCAGTTGAAATGCTAATTCTCACTTCGGTATGGATGCTAAAAGTTTAAAGTTTGTCTTTTCTGCTTCCTGCTTTGTGACTTAGTCACAAATGTTACTTTAAGGAGGATCCTACATTTTAAATATGGACAGTCTTCACAATGGTCCATCCTTTTCTAATGTGGCAGGAATCTCAAATGTTGAGGATATATACCACAGCTTCAAGAAAATACTGTCTCATGAACGGGGTACTTTCCCAAATGAAACCATATATCTCAACAATAGCTTGAAGAAAACATTCCATATAGTTTTAGTTGTGCTTTAAAGCTTTTCAGAAGCTGGACAAAGGAAGTAAACTTCCACTAAGTGATCAGACAGCTCTACCTGCATGTACAGCAACTGCTCAGCAGATCATTTGGGTATCCACGTTATGATGTCTCTGGATCATCTTGGAATCAAAACATATCCTCCCATCCATGCCACATCAGAGCACAGCTTTCAGTTACACTTGCAATGATACGCTGAGGATGTTCGGTAGTGAAAAGCTGCTACTACGCAAATTTGAGATAGCATCTATGCTTCTCCAGTAGCATCCTTCCTAACTTTAGATATTTTCACTGGGGTGGGGGAAGAAAACATTGGAGTTTGCAGTACTATACATCCAGATCTATAGCTGAGATTAAGTTACGATAATTTAAAGTGTCAGGATAATAAAATTATTTTGGGCAGATTATTTCTGCCAGGTGTTCGATACAAGTATTTAATATTTCTCAAGGCATAATCTCTGCATTTTAAGTTGGTAGGTAGCATCACTCACACATTTCCATAACAAGGACTATCGTAGCTTAAGAAGTAAAAATAAAATCAACCACACTAACAATCTTCTCACAATTAAGTAATCAAACAACTCAGTTCCTCTTCTGCTATGAAGTATTACAGAGCTCTTGCAAAGACTTTAAGTTTCTTGTTCCAAGACTGATTTTCCATTCAACACTGTTCCCCTCATTAAGAAAGCTCTTCGGCCAGAAGAAAAAAGTTTAAGCCAAAAAGCTGTCCCAAGTCTAGCCAACTTTATCATAGTGTTTCCTACTATAAGCAAACTTTTGGCATCACAGATCAAAATTTGATATCTATATTGTTCTTGTTCTTTCCAAATTAACCTTGCTCTTATCCTTCAAACTTACTCTATACAGTTATCTTTAAGGGATAAGTTATAGTTTACATTATATATACACATATCATCATTGTAATGATGGATACGACAAATAAACTGTAGGCACACATTCCATCTAGGTTTATACTGATGTACATTTGCTTGTAGCATTTTCTTAGAGACACTGCCGACACACACTACTTACTAATTAAAATACCACTCAACTGCACCCAGGGATGATGTCTGGCAAGCCCAAGGGAAATGAAAGTCTTTGTCACACTTGCTCCTCCTTCTGGATTTGCATCCCTGATTTAAAAACAAACCTAGTATGAGATCTGAACTTAGATGAATCCATCCCATATAACAAGACACTCTCACACAAACAACTTTCCTAGATTTTGGTCATTCTTTATTATTCTGTTTTTACACTGTTCAGAAAGACTGGTTCAGTTCTCTTCCCCTTGTTGCTAAAACATCCTACTTCCTTTTGAGATAGGCATTAAAAAAAAATAATAATAGTTTTCCTGTGCTGTGTTCCTTCTCCTCCTCACCAGCTGGAAGAAGCATCATTAGCAGCATCAGTGATGATTTTATTTGTATCCTACTAAGACCATATTTGCGCTTTTTCTGTTAGGCTACAAGTCATTCAGCACCTTAAGTTTTCTAGTTCAGCAAAGCCCGCATCAGAACTCTAGCTCGGCCACTACAGCCATAGATTGGATTCATTTTCATAGATGTGTTAGGCACTCTTCCAGATACAGGTTTTTACAAGCCTCCTCTTTGACATTTTCCTTTACTCAGTCAGGGAACATTGGTTCTTTCAATTATTGCTCCTTTAGGGGAAGGATTACCATCTCTTCTGACATCACAAGCTGTGACAAGCTAGAAGATCTATAACTGAGAGCTCTTTCCTAACCCTTGCCTATATTATTTTCATCTGCAAAACTCATTAGACAGCTTAGTAACAGCCAACAAGTCCATAACTACACTAGATTGTATTTAAATTTGTCAAGGGAGAATTTAACATCTCCTAAGATAACAGCAATTTTCCCACTTATTAACATATTTCCTTTCTTCATTTGTGTTCCTTTTGTCATCCCTTCTGTTTTACATTGCTTTCAGACTTGAATAAGACATTCTCATAAGCAAAATGATTATCTTACTAGTTTTGTAAGATACCCCAAAGCCCATATTTAACAGAAAAAAAAAAATCTCTAGCAAAAAAACAACCAACCAAACAAAAAAAACCAAGCTATTAAAATAGAGCATGCTACTACAAGTTCCCTATGCTGTCCTGAACTTCCACACAAAAATAGGAGAGGAAAAACTAAATAAAATAGGGTTGGATTTTTTTTTTTCTCCTTTTTTCCTCCATATAGAAGATTCAAAGATTAGTGTACAAGCACAGTGGAGTACATGGCATTTCTATGGACCTTAACAAAAGCATCTACAGAGATAAAACAACTGTTTTCTGCAGATGAAATCTCTGAACAGGCTGTTGTTAAGTTCCCCTTGCTAAAGAACCACACGTGGATGTTCCCACCACCCTCTGGGGAGGAAATGTTTCTGTTAGCATCCATGTGATGCACCATCAGCACCAAAAACTCAGCACCAAAAGTGAGTTCTCTGGACTGTGAAAGAGTTGCTTGATATCCCATGCCACACAAATAACATGACAACAAGTATCAAGGGTAAAATAATCATAGGACCACCTACTTACAGTACCTTTGGCAAGGAAAAGGGAAAAACATAGAGCATCAGCATGCAGCAAGGGCAGGCTACTATACATTGGAAGTGAAGCCAATGGTGGTGTTCAGGCCAGCAGGGCCGTGCCCTTCCCACTCATGCAGTACATCACCCTGCAACACCCAGCAGGTGAGCTAGAGAGTTCCTGTGTCCGTAACTGTTTCAGTCAACCATCTTGCAAGTTCAATATAAGACAGATCCAAAGTTAATCCAGTCAGCAAATCAGAATCATCAAAGAACAGGACCAAAACCAAGCTTTCTTACAACATAGTTATCAACAAGCAAGTAGCGGTAGCAAGGGCATGAGGTCATATGTAACCGGTGGGCTAGTGGCTTGGGGTGTGGGGTGAGGGTCCCAGGTGGGGCTGATCAGGGCCATTAAGGCCTATTAGTGCTCTCATTAGGGCCCTGATACAGAGCAAATTATAAGAAAATAGAAAATTCAGCCAGATTCAGATAAAGAAGACATTACTAGTTTTGCATGAATTTCAAGACATAGATGTTAGGAGAAGATTCTTGCATAAGATAACCTGCTTTGGGGAACTATTAAGTGAAGTTATGACAACTGCCCTTTAATCATTTGAATATGTAAAGTTTGGGGGAAAAGCACCTAGAAAAAAATACATTCATTTAAAATAACACAGTCAGTATACCTCCACCTGTTTTGGTACACTATTCTCTAAACTATTCAACCAGTAGCCACAGATGCATCTTCATGTGGCCTAGTAACCATGCTTACACAAAAACTTCCAGAAGACCTAAGTCTTTTTTCTACCACATCAAGAAGCCATGCAAAGAAGTATGCTAAAATAGAAGAGGAATTTCTACTACTTGCACAGGCCTATTTACTGGTTCAGTGCATGTTTGTTCATCTTAGATTTTAACAAGAAACAGAACACAGGTCACTGGATATTTTTTCAGCTAGTATTCATATAATATGACTTCATCTATTTTTTTTCCTACACTATGATCCTATCATACAAAAGTTTTCAAAGGAGAAAATACTCTAGACAGAGTATTTAGAGTAGAGTTGGTAATCAACCACCAAATTAAGAAGAAAAGATGATGATAAGAAGTGTCTGATGTCATCCTGGCAGAAATGTTATTTGATCAAAGCAAGTTAGAGATGAAGTATTAACACTTGAGACTGGCCAGTAACTTCAGCTCCACCTTCATCAGTGGCAAGTGAGTCAACTTCCAGCAAATACATTACCATATTGGCAGGACCGAAATAACCTTCATATGACTGATAGCCTGCCTCTGAAAGGATGGCTGATTTTGATCCCTTGAGTACTTTAGAAGCCAGTGTTCCCCCAGTAGCTGAAGAACATAAAGTTATAAACAAGTACACGGTCAGACCAAAACATCCCATATGCTAGTCTTCTTTTTTAAGTAAATTCAGACTATCGAGTAAATAAGCATTCGGAATGTAACACATCGGGGGTAAGAAGGGAAAAAAAGGCACCAATACAACAATCACTAGGGCTATTAATCTCCTCAAAGCTACCTGCCAGATCTTGGCAGTAGAAGCAACAGACTTGTTTTTTTGGAAAGGACACAAATACAGTACTGTGGCTGATTACTTCTCCAGATATATTGGTTTGGCTCTACTTATATGGACCTCACTGGCACACATTGTCCAGAAAGTAAAGTAAATACCTGAGAAACATGAAGTCCTCATGTCAGATAATGGGTCTTTAAAACAATCAAAGTTTTCACATAGAACTTTATGTTCAACATTGTTGTCATAGTTTATTTTGCCCCCAGAGCAATGGAAAAAAGGTAGAGATGAAAAGTGCATGAAATAGCACAGATTAAAAGAAAAATAAAACCCACAAGCCTTCTGCAAAAATTAATGGCTTGATATAAAACACTTCTAGTCAGTCGACAACCATTGCACCTGGATCTGCTCCTGCAGAATTTCTGATGGTAAGAAGATTAAAGATGATTCTATCCATGGCACCCAGACAGCTTTAAACTAAATGTTCCAGCTCAAAGGAATGCTGAACATGAGAAGGTGAAATAAAAATCCATCAACAACAAATGTCAATGCTTGGCACAGAGCAAAACCACTGCCTGACCTGAGATCAGGGACTGGAGCTCTCAGACATTTGGAGCTATTCAGAATTTAGCAGATATTCCTAGCCTTCTTTCCATGAGGATTCAAAAGGATTTCTTCAGAGGATCCAGACTGATCTGCAGTGTTTTCCAGTTCAACAAGGAGAGAATCAAGGATCTGTTTGAATTTCCCAATGAAATGTAAACTACTTAGGAGGCTTCCCCCAGAACCACATCAGAAGCCAGAACAATCCTCCTAAAGAATTAAACTTAAAAACTCTCTTTATGTGTATGCTCCATATGCATGTGCATATGTGTGTTTTAGAAATGTTGATTTGTCATTTTAAGTTTTAATGCAATAGCCAGACAGAATCAGGATGTGCTGTAAGAGTAGGATAACAAATGGGGCAATTTCAGGAAAGGGGTTTTCCTAGCAGCAGCATGAGCCATGTTCTTATTTAAAACATTAAATTACACCAAATATTTCATTTTGTATGAGGTCACCCGTATCAAAACATTACCATTTTCTAAAATAAATTACTGCTTTTCATGCTGGGAAAGGTTTACATCAAGTTCCATCAAACTGAGCTGATGCAGTGCCTTGTACTATGAGGATCTTGTTCTTCCCTCTGGTGACAGAGGCATTTTGTGGTTTTGAACTGCCAAATGCAGGTAGTTCTTGAACTGAATATACAGTCCAATTCCTGAGTACAGCTATTTTATTAAAAATAATAATAAATTGAATTTAAACGTAGACTCTTCAAAACTCTGAAAAAAAGAAACACACTAATACATGACACATGTAAATACAGAGGCTGAAGGCCTGCATGGTTTATCTTATGCCACCAGATGATCTTATTTACTAAAAATTTCCTCACTGGGAAACAACTTATTTCAGCAAACATTAAACTACAATATTAGCAAAACTGTGAAAACTAACCAATAACAAACTACAAAAATTAAACTCCAGTAAGAGGTGAAGTAGAAGCAGGTACCATTTGCCCATGCATCCCTAATGGCTGCAGTTTCACTTGGAGTTTCCTGCCATGTTGCCTGAAGCCCCATGCTCTTCCCGAGCAATAGTGCAGGACCATCAGGACATTATCCATGGACACTGTGAGCCTAATGTTTCCCCAGCACGCCACCTTCTGCCTGTGCTTTATATGAGTCTCCTTATTTAGGTGTGTTGTGTGTATCAAAACAGGGCTTGCAAGGCATACAGACACACGAACACACACTCTGCAGTTCCTAAAGTTGGCCAAGTCAGCTACCTGTTCAACACTGTCAAGACATGTTCAGAAGCAGAGCTGCAGTCATATAAATAGCTTTACTGATGAAAATGCAAATATGCAGAAACTTTCAGCACTTTGAGGTAAGATATCAGTTTAGTGAATGAAGACCTACATTTTGTGGTGGTTTTAGTCCAGAAAGCAAAAGATAGCTTTGTAATTTTGAAAACCTGCCCCTGCTCTCGAAGAGTAAGAGGAAGCCATTTTCTTTACTGGGAAAAAAAAAAAAATAATAGCACTTCAGAAGGACTCAGCAGAGCAACTCCACACTGATAATATCCCGAAATAAGTAAAATCTTTGCCTCTGACAGGAACAGAGATAAAATCTCCCCCATAGTATTCTTTTGTTTGTTGGATTTTAGTTCACTAGAAAATAAAACATGTAGTTACTTGGGATCTACTTGATACCTATTTACCTAATTCATTTGCTACTAGGTATTTCCAGTTCAGGAGATTTGCTGAGATTTTTGGCCCTGACAGGTGCATGTGGAAGGAGTGCAGCTTCAGTAAAAGTCCAGATCTTGCCAAAATCATAGTTCCAAAGACCCAAAGTCACCTGTCTCAACGTCTATAAAATACTGAGGCTGAAAGCGATCATCTTAGACTCCCTTTTAAAGTCTCCCAAAGGAATAGGGAACTGTCATGGGGGATGATAGGGAAAGCCTCCAAAGCATCTTTCCAACTGTAGATGGGTCTCCTGGACACGCCACTTCCTTCTTGCACTGCCACATATGGGTACATAAGGCTCTCTCTGCTCCTGACTTTAGTGTCTGCATAGGCATGGGAAGGGCCCAAACCAGCCTTTCTTTCAAGACAAGGCAGTGCAAGACCACGCTCTCTCAAGAGTTTTCAGAGGTCCAGAGGCACAGAAAAATCCAAAAGGAGGTTGCAGGAGTAAACAACTCCTTACCAGTCTCATCAAAGTGGTTGTGTATGCTTGCACCGAGACTCTATTACGTCCCATTACTTCATTTATTCCATAACATTATTTCATCAATTTTCATCTTTTTAACACTGTAAATCCACATGCCAGAAGGAACCAAAATTCAGGAAATTACCAGGTCCACATTCAGGACTGAAGTACAGAAAATTTCTTGCCATAGTTAGGAATGCGTAGCTCTTTCTGTGTCAGACAAATAAACACTGAAACATCCAAAAGAGAAGTCCAAGAGTTTTTTTCTATCAGTCAGCAATCCAACAGAGGGTTAACATGGGGGGGTTATACTCATACTTGTATGTGTATAGTTTATGTATATATATATTTAACTACCTTTAACTATATATACATCTATATAAGATACATACACATGCAAAACAAAGTCAAACCTGTCATCAGCTGAATGCTTAACACAGATGTATTATTTTTAAACACATTTGCCTAGAAGCGAATTTGCACTAGGGAGTACTGGTATACAAGTAGAGTGTATTTTGTATTCCTGCAGAAGATTACCTCACCTCCCTCCATTTCCTCTAAAATCTTGGTAGAAGAGGAAATTAAGGGAGACAAACTGAACTGTGATGCTTAGGGAGTCCCTTGATTCTGCCTGTCACAGTTTTAAGCCTGCTCAGGGCCTCAGGGGAGTCTGGCTGTTCCTACTCCTCCTCTGCCAACCAGACAGTAACGGCCCAATGCTTTTATTCATTACCCTGAATGTAATGCACTAAATTTAACAAGTAACACACTCAGCGGGAATTTATTGGCCTTTTGCAGCATGATTGCAAGGTAGGATATGGATATAGATTCCAATTACTGCTGACACCCAGATAAGAGGAAAAAAGCCTATATATGATTGTTATTAATCAAAGGTGATATCTGGTATTACAAAGAAAAGAAAAACAAACCAAGAATAATTAAAAAAATACCTAAGTATTTTTTTTTTCTATCAAAATATCAGCTGTTCCAAAGAAAATTATGCTGTTATTTTTGAGTTAGGAATAATAAAAGAGATAGCATATTATACAAAAATGGCTAGAAAGAAAATGTAAATAACAGTTATTCATTATAAAGTGATATGCAAAAAAATCACATACCAGGAGATGTAATATACTGTGAAAAGCTTAAAAAAAAATATGCATACATTCACAGTTTTGTAAGTATTAATAATCACTAAACAAAATTAAAATTGTATAATATATTCCAGAGAGCTGAGATTCATATTTGTTTGACAGTATTAAAAGATGGGATAGGAAGGAATTAATTTTTCTTGTTCACATCTGGAGTTTAAATAGGTACAATATGAATGGGCAAAGAACAAGCCAAAGACCACTGCATCAAAATTCCAGAAACCAACAGATGCGAAACACATGCATATCTGTCCCAAACCCCTCCCAGGTGAGTATAGAAACTAACCACTCAGCTATCTGTGATTGCATTCATTTCATAACACTGCAACCCACAGCACATTAAATACTAGAGCTACTCAGAGCAGTAAGAGGCAAAGAATTCACCTCCATAGCGCTCAGAATTTCCATTCAGCTTGGAACTAGAAGATGAAAGTCTTTTCCAAGCTATCCAAACTGTTAAGATCAGCAGAGTACAACCAGAAAGCTCGTGAAGTTTCTCGTTACTATCTATTCCTGATAATTCAGGCTGAGCACATCAGATGGAGAATATTTTCTGGTAACAACTCCGTCCGCTTTCTGAACCATAAGCAGGAAGCATTACTTTTCAAAACCAGTGAGTTAAAAAAGATGAAGACACGAAATCTCAATTTCTGAAAAGATATAACAGTACAATTTGCTCGAAATTCAGTGAGTCTGCTATTCACAAACAGGCTACCTCAGACTCCTACGGATACGACTTATCTATTTGTCCAAAAATTAATCAGAAAATGACATTGCAGATACCACGCTGGCCCTTCCTGGCCCAGCCTTAAGACTCTTTCCTGCTTCTGGAGAAGCTATTCCCTTGAATGCTATTTATTTCTCAGTCCCTTCAGTATTGGTAAAAGCCAATGTATTCGCCCAATAGGGACAGAACTGACACCAGCAGTTGTCTTAAAGGAACCATCACAGACCTTTCAGAGTGACTCACAGAAATGAATCTCAAGCAAACACTTGGAGACCAAATTTTAAAGAGAACTTTGCCAGTTCTCCTGTCCTTAATTGAAGACTTCGTTCTGCAAGCTGTTATTATCATGCTATCTGCATAAAGTGTAGCACGAGTATCAAAGTTATTGCACGTATAATGTCTGTTAGCTTGCCTTTTCTGGGATGCTCACTCTCATCTGTGAAAAGAGAGACCAGTCTGCTAATGCTGGGGATTATATTTTTCACCTCTCTTGTGGAGAGAAATGTCATAAGCAGAGCAGTGATCATGTCTTAGATATACAATACAGATAAAGTACAAGGTATAGAGATATGCACATCTCATCAAGTAAGGGAAGGTAGGAGGGGAGACATAATTTTAATGAAGGCAGTTACTTAAGTACACAGAAAAGCAATCATGTTTTCTCACCTCATTTTTGCCATTTTACCTGGTATATAAGTGTTTTGAGACAGCAGGAGAGTGAAGAGAATAAATACAGAGGAGAATAAATACAATAGAATATCATTTATAGGAAAAAATACTTTTTAAACAGATCCTATATATATTGTATAGATATAATAAACCCATATATTTATAAACCTATCACATGGGTTTTGCTATGTATATATGAATGATGGATTGTATGAGATCATAAAATCATTTTTGCTGCATTTGGTGCTGTAAGGTTTTACTGATAAATATTTCATTACATATATACATGATTTCAAACTAAGAAACAGTGGGGTCGGTGATGCAGCCCTGGTATCAAAAAGATCTTTTATTTTTATTAATAACTCTAGCATTGTCTTGCAATTTATGAAGTTTGTTACTGAGGGAGAAATGGAAACAGCTAAAATTTTGACTCATCAGAGCATGCAGATATGTATGTAACTTTAAGCTTGAGATCAGTGCTTACCAGAGCTTTGTAAATAAGGACTTTATTAAGAGATGAATTACTAAACTACACGTTTTTCCAAACATTGGCTTCAGAGAGCTTTGGATCAGACCTCAAAAGATGGGTTACTTCTCTAGCTAAAATGCATGCTGGCCTTTTACAGTTCTTGCTCACATCAAAATAAATGCACAGAAGCTATGTTTCTGTGATTGTGTACACATTGTTTTGTAGAGAACATGAAACAAATGCAGCATCCTCATATTGCAACTAGACTTAAGTGGAAAAACAAAACAAAACAAAACAAGGGTGGC
Organism: Chauna torquata; assembly: GCA_013399475.1. Lineage (NCBI taxonomy): Eukaryota > Metazoa > Chordata > Aves > Anseriformes > Anhimidae > Chauna > Chauna torquata. The sequence continues at coordinate 12,113 of VXAL01012340.1, forward strand.
TTTTGTAGCTTGTCAGCATTGCAACAAATGCTTAAACTCCAGCCTTTTGTTCTCAAATGTTAATGGAAAAAAAAAAAACAACAACATCTTCTGGAAAAAAAAAAAAAAGATTACAATTTAAAATGGTAATGATACATTTGTCTCAAGAGAATTTGTATTCTGTCTGTAAATCAATCAAGATATGCTGAAACGATTTAGAGAGAAATCACAGCTGAATGCATAAAATCCTGGGAACAAAGAATGGTACCTGCATACAGGAGACAGCTGGCAATATCCATCAACGGACAGAGAAATGCATTTTGTAAATATATAAACTCATCAATCCTGGTAGCTTCTACTATAAATGACACAATTGTTTACAGCACACTGTTGAGAAAGATACTGTGCCCTCCATATTTTTGCTAGCACATACCATGGACGTATATTAGATCAGGACTCTCATGACTGGAGTGAAATTGCTGAAAGGTGGATCAGGTCGATAACTTTAATGCAAAATATTATCTTCTCTTTTTCTCTGAATTTCTCACGATGCTTTTAACGCACTAATCCTTAAAAATCATTTAAGCAATAAAACTGGGAGAAGGCATCACATTGGAAGGGAATAATTTCATGCCTCAGATGTGTTGTGAAGCATGAGGACGAAGAATGAATGACTTTAGTTACCTGAGAAGTGCAATGATTCTCAGAAACGCACTGCCCAAAGTATCTTATTGCTATTACTGCATGGAAATTATTTTAGAAAAGGTCACACCCATGGAACTAGTAAGAATGATTAGATATGAGTGATTAAGGTGGCAACTATACAGATTGGAATTCACTGTTTAATAAATAAGTGAGCTCCACCATCCTGCTTTTAAAAATAAAGTGTACGTTTTAAAGATTAAAAAGAACCTCCTTGCTCAGGGGAAGTGCTGCCCTGGCCAAGTGTGACTGTCAATGATCTGCTACAGCAACCAAGAAAATCGTGTTCAAGCCACTGTATCTGCCCCAGAAGACTTCCATGGTGACATTTGTCCAAAACCAAAGTGTTCAGGAGATGCAAAATCATTTGTGCTAAGAATGCAAATGCAAAGCTTAGCGTTGCTCTACCCCATCTGGCCCGAACTCAGCATGCAAGATACAGCTGATGGGAAGCACTCATTTCCCTTTCCTCTGCCGGGGTCCATCCCTGGGAGCGGCTGCGGTCTTTCTGGGCTTGAGAGCGCCAAAGAAGTAAACCTACGTGTCCACCAGGGCACAGGTTGGAGACACTAGTGCCTCTCTGGGTCAAGGTTCTGCTTAGGTTGGGAGCAAATACTTAAAATGTTATTAGTTTTATTGGAGCTTTTATCACCATTTTGTTTCTTTTACAATGAAAACCAATTCCATTCTGCAGAACTGAAACAAAATGATGTCTTATTTATGAAGATTTTGTATTAAAAAAAAAAAAGGGGGAGGTTCAGAAAACTTTCAGAAATGAAACTTTAAAACTACCATCCATCATTTTATAGATAGCCTGCAGTTGGGTTTGCTGATGCACCATCTAACTGGATTCTACTATGGCATATTATCATCTATTGAATGGAAAAGACAATTTGATTTTGGAAAAAAGAACCATTTTTCTTCAGAAAAATTTGGAATCATAGCTAGTTTTTAAACTTACATTATCTTGTCCTATAAAGCTTATACTAAGATCAATCTCCTATTTTAATTCTTGGCATATGTTTGCTATTTAATCCTACTAGATACTCTAGCAATATTTTCTTCTTTATTCATATCATTTTATCAGTTACATCATGCTTGGCCATTAGCTTCAGGAGAGTTTTCTTTAATTCTATGATACTATTTTATTCCATTTGCCTGATAATCTAAGCGGGGGAGGGGGGGGAGAGGATCTAGTTTAAAATAAAAACAACCAAAGGAAAAGGAAAAAAAAAAGTAGTTTCTGATTGTACCAGCAAAATATTCTGGTACAAAAAACATCATATTTTGTACTACTGCTAGTCTATTATGGATGTGAGGTATTGATCCAAGTATCTGAAGCACTTTTGTCTTTGCTGTCACAATGAAATACTAAAATTAAGGGACTTCTCGTTTTGCTCCTCTGGAAGTACTATTCAAAGTACTATTCAAAGTAGGGATAAAAAGTGATAAGAAATCGAAAGGATGAAAAATACTTGAGGAATTATTCTCACAGCCCACTCAAGGTACATAACTAAGACATTATTCCATGTAACTAAGTTTAGCAGCTAACATCCACCGCAGAGGCAATATACAGAGGCAGGTTCTGTCAGAGAGTAGTAAAGAACATTTAATTAGGATATATAAATGCAGAAGGTGGAAAGACTCCCACCATTTCCAGCCACATTGTGCTGAAAGACTTTATCAGTAAAAACAAACATTTGAAGGAATGACACAAAATAGAATTTGGGTTGTTTTATATTTTTTTTTCCATTTATTTTTTGTTTTGTAGACATGCTGTAAAGTGAAAAAAAAAAAAGATTTAAACAGCACAGAAAGTCTCACATTCAAGATAAATTTGTAAGGCATTTACTGATTGCCAGAGTGCAGAAGTGCTGTAATTTACTCCTCCTAGCCTGAATTTCTTGTGTTTGATCTTCAGCAATTGCTCTGGGAATAAACAGAACTAACAACATCATTGGTCTCAGCACTTGAGAGTAGGACACATCCTGCAAGTCTTTGTCTTTCGCATTGGAGAACATCAGCTATGGAAGGACTTCAGGGACTGAGGAAGACTTCCCAGGTCTGCATCCTCTGGAAGAAACTGATTTGCAGCCAGCTGTGGCAAAGAATCTATATCGTGGTGGGCAGTGGGCTCAACTACCTCCACTAAAAGGTTCTTGGTTTAAGAACTTAGCCTGCTCCAGCTGAAAATCACGAAATGGTAACAATGCAATTTTCCTGTATTTTTCTCCCTTGTGAGTTGGTTCGCATGCCCTCATTTGCAAATGTAGTCAGGACAATGTCAGGTTGCTTTAGGCCAAACATTCAGATTTCTTATCTATATTTTATAAAACTTAATCCCACTGGCAATATTTGCTTGATTTCTCTAGTGGTTCCAACGAAAACAGTGTTTTATTTGGCTTTAAACCATGATCACAGATGAAACATTACAGGACCATGCCAGGATACGAGGGCCAGAAACCAACTCTAAACAAAAACTGAAACTACTTAGTCTGTCTATTAGTATAAAAGATACAAAAAAAGGGAAAATAAGCCCTAAAAAAAACATAAAAATTTCTCACACAAGGAAATAAATTCTGATTTATTTATATATGATTACATATTTAATGGAATTATATATCTATGATTATATTTATAATGGAAAGTGTTCCCATACAGTGGCTTGCTGGTAAGTTTGCCTCTTTTTGGTGCAGTAATATACCCTGATGTTTTGCGATGTGCTACCGGTGCAGTACCCACCAGCTTCCTGGCTCCAAGCCTCGGGGTTCCAGCCGTGGCAATGCTCATTAACAGCTGGCAGTTGGATAATTTATCAGCCAACCGGCATGCAGAGTTTCACATCTCTCTTCTCTAATTCAAGGGGGACCTTTCCCTCCGGCCTATTCCCACTCCTACTTTAACCCTTCAGCAAAACTTGTACGCTATCTTTGCAAGGAGTCCTAATTCACACTAAATATGCTAATCAAGAAATACCTTGAGGGCCCTTTTTGATCATTTCACTTATACATATATGCTAAATCTGCAGCTTTCGGTGTTATCTTCAGCAAGGAGTCACTGTCTCTGGTATAGGAAATGCCGCGTGCTTTGTCCTGTATAATAGGCAGTTTTTAAACGTACTATTTTTTATCAACAAATGCAGGCGGGGTGATTAGCTCGGGAGGATACATCCTACAGAGGCACAACAGATGCCCCTTGTGAGTACTCTGACCTCCCAATCAAGAGGCATCGCCACAAATAATTTGGTGAGGAGGGTGAAGGGAAGCTGAGGAGAAGTGTCAGGATTGCCATCCATGTGTCTGTAGCACGCACAGAGAACAGCCCCGACATGACAGTCCTATGACGGATAGCAGTGGAAGTCCATCAATTTTTGCAGCTAGCTTTTTCTTATTGTGAGACTCCCCAGAAAGAAAAGTGTCAATAGGAAACACAGATGGGGCGAGTCCCAGCAGCACCGTGGTGTGCGCTGCCAGATAGCAGAGAGAAGCCATAGCCCCAGAGAAATAGCTGCATGACTCCTACACCAATGGTCTTGCACTTCGAAAAACCCTCTGGGACCTGCTGGCTTTGGGAGATAAACCTTCCTTGTTCTTTTCAGGGTAGGAAAAACTTTGCCTTATTCCATGGACATGTTAAGAAAATATCTGGTAGCTAAATCTCATCGAATTTTCCTTCAATGGATACCTTTTCTTGTACGTTTTTCCATAGACAGAAGAAGGGTGTATGTCCTGGCTTGAAACTGCTAAAACTGTACGATCGTGTTATGCTGTACACGAACACTGGAAAAGTCTGAGAACCGTGCTGAAGAAAATGGTGGACCTTCCCCCTTCTCGGATCCCAACGTGTGAGCCAGAGGCTGCGCCTGGGGAGGTGCTATGCTCCCACCCACCCCGGGGACATGATGCTCAGGGCGGACGGATCCTCCTTTCTTGCAGGAGGAGAAAAAGAAAAGCACTGAGGTTAACACAGAAGCAGCAAGGATGCTCCACAGAGCTTTGCCCTCTGGCCGCAGGTACCGGCCCAGGATGGGGCCCTGTGTACTAAAACAGATCCCTTGTAAGTATTTCATATTCCTGAGTCAAGCAAAAAATGCTTTGGGTTTCTATTATTTAAAGGATCGCTAATCAAGCGGTGAATTTACCTTGCTGGCAAATCTACATACCAGACAACCCATATTCATTTGGCGCTACCCACCCTCTTCTCCCCTCCCGCGCGCTCAGCTCTCTCCCGCCTCACCCGGGATTAGCATAACCTGGGCAGTGAGCCCCAAGGACTCACCAGGGCGTGCTGTGCTCAGCACTGCGGGGAAAAAGTCGGCGACAGCCACCGACAGCAGCCGGTACAGTAGTGACAAGACTAGGAAGGGTTAAAGTTTTGTCTGTGACACTGAAATTGAGGCCAGCTGTAGGTCATATTCACGTCCCAGTCACAGGAAAATGAACCTGTGAGACAGAACCTAATTATCTGCTAAACCAAAAGCCAGTCTCAGTTCAATAACTTACGACAGAGCTGGCAGCCAGATATAGCGTTGCCATGGTAACGCTGAAAAAAAATCCACTGCAGTAGAGAACAAGAAGGAAAAGAAGGAGACTGTAACCCTAAATATGCTGTAGCCATTTGATCTTGGACAAGTGGATATGTCTAAAGAGTGGGATTGCTACAACTGTCTATCCACTTTAATATCCTCTATAATTACTGAAATGAAAAATGCAATTACAGTGTGCTCTGAGCTAAAAACCAGGAGTAACTGGCTAACTGGGAATTAATTTTAGAGGGAACAATATCAGCTTCTTTCCCCTCTCAACACACACAGACTTACAAGTATGTGGGGGCTGGAGAGCAGAGGCGCCTGCTTCCCGCTAGTCCAAAATCACTTCACGCCAATCAAGCCTTCAGTTTTCACCATCACCTTCCCCTCCTCCCTCTCCTTCCACCACAAGCAATTATACACAAGGGAAAAGTTTAGCAGAGCAAAGCACTACAGCTCTCTCTTTGGAGACCATAATGTCTGAACTACTTGCCGTCATGAGCGATATGAGTTTACAGGTCTCAGCAAAACGTCCTGAGAACAGTCCCTGACACGAGACGTGCAACAGACCACAGGGCAGCACAACGGACCCATCTTCCTGGGAGTCATGTGGCCAGCAGTCCAGCCCTCCCACCATGCATTTATTCAGAGCTAAGCACAGCGCTCTCAAGCACCGCCAGCCCTGGATGTGGGGCTTTTCCCAGCAGAAAGCCCTAGCAGCAAACAAAAGGCACCGTACTCCGATGGCTCTCTGAGCTGGACCAGCACGTGCGCCCACCTGCAGCTTGGCCATGGACAGCCACCACCCTGCTCTGCCAGGCTCCTCGTCACAGCCACGAAGATGTTCGTGAAAAACCAGAGACAAGCATGTACCAAACACAAAATTGAATGTGCATTTTCAAATACATATTTGAAAAGATATATGTGCTTATATCTATATATGCACGTACTCCTTACTGCTGTGAGAACCACAGAACCAATCTCTGATTGTTTTCATCAGAGAAGTGGATTTGATGTCAAAAGATCAGCTGTGATTTCACGCAAGAACATATGTCTGTTTATGTTTGTGCATGTTAAAGACAGAGATTTTAAATGAAGCATCATGGTTAGAAAACTACAAGACAAAACAAAACAAATCAAGCATTTTTTGTGGTCTGCACTGCTGCATAGGTGTCTTCAGCTTGCTGCCAGAGCTCGTTGTGCTACAGTGAGACTTCACCCCCAGATGCTAGAAACTGCATGGTTTCAGATTCTCATATAGGCATGCTATTCAGACTCAAAATGTTCTTGCCATTATAAATCTTATGAGAGACTTCTCAAAAATAATAGTATTCCAGGGGGTTAGGATAGCAGAATCATTTCCGACCTGAGTATGATTAAGAAATATTGTTGTCCTTGTATTTTTACCCTCCATAATCTTTTTTTTTTTTTTTTCTCACTGGGTAAAGTGAAGTCCAGATTTGTTAGTCCTTTTTCACAAAAAGTGCTCATTCTAGTAATAATGCTGTCTGAATAAGTAATATGCATTCAGGTATGGTGCCTTCTAAAGTGGGTTATGTATCAATCGCTACTGCACAGTGCTGTGTAAGTAATGAGAAGAAGAAAAATTCATTCAGCAATAAATTACTGGTATTCTAGCTGTTTTTTAAAGATGTAAAAACAAAAACAACAACCCCCCAAAAAACCAAACCAAAACAAAACAAAAAAACAACCAACCAAACAAAAAAAGAACCAAAACCACAAACCAACAAACACAGAACCCACCGCAAGCAACGTACCGTGTTGCGCTTTCCATATCTCCATATTGTTTAAGACTAGGGTCCTGACCTCATACATACTTAACATTAATATCGAGTACAGGGAATAGTTTGATTGAGCTGGTAGAGGTGTCTGGTATCTATAGTGAATTTGAGCATGACCTTTCTATACATGCACAGGTTTTGCAAGCAGTAATGTGGATCTAAGGGGGACAACAGTACTATTTTCAGTGAGCCAGCCTGATACTTGGTGTAAGTGAGGTCTGCTAAAGTCAGAAGGCCTAAGCTTGCTTATGCTGTTCATGAATTTGGCTTCATTTTCATTACTGAAAATATAAATGACCTTGAGTTTTTGTTTAATTGAACTCTGTATTTGTGAAATGCTAGTAACATGCTTTTCAACCACTCTGAGAATGTTATGAGTCTCTTCAAGTTGTGTAAAGGATTTTTAGGAGTCTTCTGTAGCTGCTGGAAATTGGCTTTAATGCACTGATTTTCAGTGTTCAAGGAGCAAACTCAGGAAATTGATAACTCATTTTTGAGAGAAATTTTCTAACAATGCCCCTGAATCTTTACTACAAAGAACGATCTCGCAGGAAATTCGGAGAGACACAAGCAATGTAAAAGAAGAGAAAAACTATTGGAAAAAGGAAATATTCAGAGAACAGAAATTCTGCTTCCATTTAAAGAAGCAAAACAAAAAATACCCTGGTTTCATACATGGAGTAAGAAGCAAAAATTTGACTTTGCTACTCAAATGCATTTGTTTCCCATCTGAGCCTGCAAGCATTCTGAAACAGTACTTCCAAAAACTGTGAATTGCCCTTTCCCTGTCAATTATAGTAATCTGCTGAGGAAAGACAGGCTCACATAGGGGCTGAGGCAAAGGAGAGTCCCAGAGTGGGTTTGTGGTACCATGGCGTAACGGAGCCGCCTTTATTAGCTGTGCTTCGGATATGTCCATTACTGCAACTGGAGATTTTTCTGGAGACAAAGCAACCACCCTCATCTATGCTGTTAGAGGCATGTTTATCACTAACAAATCCCTAGACTGTACACTTTAAGCTGCTCATTGCAGCTATGAAAGGGGTAAAGTATGATACTGACACAGTATGTATTTACACAGCTGAAATCCAAACGTATGCCTCAGTTGATCTTCCGATATTTACAGAAAACAGCAGGAAGCAACCAATTAATGAAAAGAAGGGTACTATTTTATCATGACGGAAACATTAGAGACAGATACTGATTAAAGAGTCTATCTTTCAACATCAAGCTTTTTAAGAATACAGAAGCAAAAAAAAAAAAAGAAATGATGATCTGACCATTATAGCAGTAACAGTGGTCAAATTCTGGCTTTGTAACTTTGTATGAAATTCCAGCTTACATAAATCTGAGCTACATGCAAGCATCCATTGACAGATTTCACTATGCTGCATTTTTAGCTAACTTCCCCAGAAAACATAAACTCCAAAAATGAAATAGGTTGTGATAGTCACGCTCAAGTTCACAGGAGTCCAATTGGATGGGACACTTAGCGCAGGACTCGGTTTCCTATGTGTAGCTGTCTGCTGTCATTTTAGATGCCCTAGTGTGTCTGAGAAACCTGTTTGAGGCTGGCAGATATGTACACAGTCCCTTTGGACTTGGGGCCTTTTGGCACCAGTAAGATGCCCTAGGGTGAATGGCATGAACCTATGGCTTCTCTATATTTTCTGAACATTTCCAATGACGCATGGCTCCTCTGATGTCCCAAGTACTAACTTTAGCAATAGTTATCATTAGGACAAGTAAGTTTTACTATTTCTAACACGTGACATGAGCCCCCCCAGGAGATACACGACAGGCAGAAGCAAAGACACTCCCCGCACGCTGAGGATGCCGGCAGCCCCAAGCTGCCTGATGCCCCGTGCCTCTCCAGAGGGTCTGGCAGCCTGGGCTTGGTGCTGCTGTAATCACCCGCAGCACAGCCCGGTTAGAAATGCAGGCTGGGCACAGGGGCTACCTCGACCAAAAGCTTCTTTGTTTTCTGAGCTGACTGGTAAGCAGTCAGCTGCTTTTCCACTGCATTGCGTAGTTATATGTCCCAGTGTCAAATAGGAGAAAAGTGCCACCCCTGTTGTATGCAGTTTAAATGACTAGGCAAAGGAGATAGCAATGGAGAATTGGCCTATTTTGTCGTGGGTGAGCTGGATGAGTTTTATACTGACTGAGCTGGATTTTCTTGCTTAGATTGTTCAGCACTGCACCGAACAACTAACGTTAAATTCAAACACTTCTACTATGCTGTCAGGTCTGAGAGAAATACCGCGTAACCATATGAACCCATTTTGATTGGCCTCATCAACTATGTTATAGTATGTCCTAATGAACTGGCATTATATAGCAGAGCAGCTTTACTTGAACTAATCCTCCTAAAATCAGCACTTATTATTAGATATTAAATTTTGGTTTTGGAACAAGAACTCAGTGACTGTCTTAAAAATGGGGAGTGTTGATTACTTCAGATGGTCTTGAGCAAAATCACACAATTTACAAATGATGACGCTATGGTTACTCTAAAAAGCATGTGTACAGTCTACACGAATCACTACATCAAAAGCTAAAATCTCTGTTTAAGCTAACAGTTAATATTTAAATTCACGTTGCATTAAAAATACGCCAGGATAGTTTTGCATCATGTTAAATGATACACAGTGAGGCTGCTTGATTTGTTTCTATTTTTGTTGCGTTTTTTTATATCCTGAGCAAACTATCTAAATATTGTATTTCTTTGCTTAAATCTAAATAAAGCCTTTCAATCTGTTAATATAGATGATATGAAATCCTTTTCCAGAGCTAGTATTCAACTCTGATTCAAGCTTCAAGGCAAACTTTTCATTTCGTTCCTGAAATCTGTGACTCTGTAGGTACAATGTTCTGACAAGGGCTGCTACGGTGTGAAATGGCTGCCAGTGTGCATTACACTGTCCCCCCTGTAATTTGGGGATATGTAAGTAAGAAAGGATCAAGCTCATGGTATGGAGCTTAGGGGGAGTGGAAATAGTTCAAGTAAGTGCTTTGTAAGAATGGTGGCCACTCTTCAAAATGTTTACATTTCACGACATCTTAGCAACTGAGACCAATGACAAAAGCTCCCTTGGACTTTCACAAGGCCAAAGAATTTCTTTATGGAAACTAAAAGGCTGCAAGATGCCTTTGTCTTCCAGGACATCATTTGCACTGATAAAAACAGTCATGAGAACGTCACAGCACCTAACATCACAGTTCTCATCTAATCCACCTTAAATCTCTCCATTGTACAGAACAGTGCGTGGCTGGAAAAGTTTGCCAATAAGATAGATGTATCAGAAAAAAAGCACTGGCCGCAGGTAAAATCTGTCATATAACTGCACTTTACAGATTCTACCTGTTAAGAAAACACTTAGAGAAAACAAATTAAGTGAGCATAATAACAGAGGTTGCATAGAGGTGTTGTGCCTTGGAAGTCCATGCAAACTACTTACACAGGGCTCCAACATTTTCTCAGTCCCCTCCAGTCACAAATGGATCTGCAGAACATGGAGATATTTGTAACTAAGAAGAGATACTATTATTAAGGTACCAAAAAGCTTCATGCAACTAAAACAGATGTAATTAAAGAAATGCACAGAAGAAAGAAAAAAAGTCTACCAAGGTCTCTTAAACAGGTTGATAACCCTTTATTATTCACTGGATTACAGTCTGCAGGGGACAGGAAAATGCAACAGAGCAATATCACTATACTTGTCCTGATGTTATCCTTTTACCTGGGAATGTGCTAGTGGCTATTGTCAGAGAGAAAAGATTCTGGGCTAGATGGTAGCAATTTGCTAGATTGTTAACATTTCTTTCCACACCAGCACCTTCTGTTTTGCTGCTTCTTAAGATCTGCTGAGATAAAGCCAATGGACAGTGTCTAGACATCACATACCTATGGCCTTTGAAAGTCATTTGATGCACTAGGTCAGTGTTATACATGCATGGTTTTAATGAGGTTCTTATGATTTTTTTTTTCAGGAGTATTGTGCAGCAGGCAAGAAAGACAGAACAAGAGAAAAATCCTTACCTTTGATTTCATACCTGTTTTTTCATACCTGTTGCTATAGACACAGCTACATGTTTCACACTATTCTGTTCAAGGGGCTTAAACATGGAATGACCATCAGACATTTTAAATCTTCTGTAAGCTAAGGACATTTTTCCTTGCTCAGCTTCCCCACAGGAATGTATCTGTTGGCAAATTTAGGCATAGTTTGCTAATTTCGCTTAGTTTATCATATGTGCATTACATCATGCCACCTTCNNCAAAGTACGGGATCTCCTAATGTAACAATTGGAAAAACTCTTTCAAGGTCATTTTTGGACCTTCAGTCACTGAAGGCGTGGTGCTTCCTCAAAGCCTTCAGTTGGGACACTGGCTACGTGCACTACCTAGTCTGGGACACAAGGGAGCTGCTCCCACAACCAGCCTTCCTCTGAAATGC
>VXAL01012342.1:0-11743 GCA_013399475.1 Chauna torquata
ACCCTCCCAGCTGCGCCTGCTCGGCAGGAGCGGAGCGTGGGCTTTGCGCACAGGACCAACGCGGGATTTCCCGGTGCTTCCCGTGGCTGCCGCAGGACCGGGGGGCGGGGGGGTGAGGTTGTCCCCGCGGTGGCCACCCCCGTGCCACCGGGCCAGCCCGGGTCACCCGTGGGCACCAGCCCGTCCCCCAGCTCCTCCACAGCCCTGCAGCCAGACCCGTCCCCAGCAGCTCTCCCCCCAGCCGCCCACGCAGCACGAGCCGGGGACACTTGGGGACCACATCCGATCTCTTTATTGGGGGTCACCTGCGGGAGGGGAACCTCCTCTCCTGACCGAAAACACCACGGGCCCACGCCAGGCACCCGAAGCCCAGGGGGACGAGGGCTCCTCCTCCAGCCCCACGGCGCAGGGGGCACAGACCACGCTGCAGCCTCGGTGCGCACGCAGAGACCCCCCCCATCCCTTCCCCAAGGCAGCCCCCAGGGACCCCTCCATCTTTCATCTCGCACGGGTGCGCTCTCCCTCACCCCCCCCACCGCCAGGACCGGCAGAGCCGGGGGAAGGACAGGGTGGGGGCCCTGCTCAGGGCGTGCAGCCCCCGCTGCTCCAGAGATGATGCTGGCCAGGGAGCTGGGGCTCAGCGCGGTGCTGGGCGAGCACACCGGCACCGGCAGGGTTTTCATGCACCTCCGGGCCCTGCCAGGACTCGGCGCAGAGGTTTCAGCCGGGATGGTACAAAAGCCGCTTGCTCCCATCTCAGCTCACGGACGACAGCTCCAGGTTCCCGTTGGCGGCCGCTCCGCGGGCCTGGGAGGAAGCGGCTTCCTCCAGCCGCCTGTCGTCCTTGGGCCCTGGCCGCAGGAGACTCTGTTGAGGACAGAAAAGCCCCGGTGGGACGGCTGCAACGGGACCCGCACGGGCAGGGGTGAGAACAAGCCCAACCCCGTGTCGCTCCCACACGAATTGGTTGTTCCACGGGGACGGGAACGCCAACAGACCGGGAGACGTTTCCTCTGGGCTCCTGCTTGAAACCAGCGGCTACGGCAAACCGGCGGCCTTCATTCAGGGCCTGTGCCTCTACGCTCAGCTCCCAAGAGGGGAAGAGGGCTGTGGGGCCAAGGGGCTGCAGGGACAGCGTCCGAGAGGTGACGGCAGATGCAGGATGTGGCATCGGAGGATCCCTCCGAAAACACCCCCCCCATGAGCGCACATATCAGGGGGATAAGAGGAGCAAGTCACAAGTGAAAAAATGACACTCCAAAGAGAGCAGCGTGAAGTAAACGCTCTTAGAGAAAGCCCAAACCCTTTGCACAAGAGACCGCTCCCCCTTAAAATCCCCACGTGGCTTCCCACGGGGGGGTCAAGCCACTGCCCCTGTCCCCAGCCTGCAGCCGAGACGTCCCTGCTGCGTCCCAGACAGCTCAGCGACGCCGTCCCACGCGGAGGGAGACGGCGGCACCGAGCCACCCACGGAGAGGAGGCGGCTGCCTGTCCCCCGCGGGCAGCCCGCGGCTCCCCAGGGCCGGGCGCTGGTCCCCACCCTCGGCACTCGCCATGCCGCGCAGACCGCGGGTGCAGCACGAAGGCTGCTGCACGGGGCTGTGATGCCCCGGCCTCGGCTCACGCGCGGCCCGGGGGACGACGGCTCAGGGACGACTGCAGCAGGAGCCGCGCTACAGCTGGAAGCCCCCGGTGCGCTGCTCCGGCTGTACCTGCGCAGGCGGCTCAGCGGCCGCAGAGAAGACGTGGGCAGACGAGCTCCCTCGGTCCGTCGGCACCATCTGGGGTGGGATGCCCGCGTGGGAGGGCTCCTCGAGGGCCAGAATGTCTATGGGGGCCTCGGCCATGGCTCTGATGGATGGATCGAGGGCCACAGAGGGATCAAAGAGCAGAGGGGACGGGGGACACTGCATGCCGTCACCCACCACGTCCAAGTCCTACGAGAGAGAACAGTGGGAGTGGCCCATCAGCAGGAGGGGTCCGAGGAGCCCCACGGGAGACATCGGCACGAGCCTGCGCAGCCCTTCTGTCGGCCCCTCGCCCCTCTGCAGGGCAGGAGCAGGCTGCAGAGTGCTCCGTGGCTTCAGCTCTGCAGGCACGGGAGGAAACCAGGGCAGCGGCTGGCAATGCTGCCCTCCCACCGAAGACAAGGTGTGGGGCAGCGTGACGTGCCGCCCCGGCAGCGTTCATTCCTGCAGCAGCCCACAGGGATTTGACCTCAGCACGCCCAGAGCTTTCATCCCCTGCCAAGACTCAGCAGAAGCCTCTTTGCTTGCCCTGACAGACTACTGGGATATACGGCCTCCGGCTTACTCCTCACTGCTGTCTGCAGCGCTTGCCGACAGCCCCACCGACGGGAGAGGCAGGGATTCCTGCAAGGCTGTTGTTAGAAGAAGGATGTTTTGGCTTTGGAAGGTGTCTGACATCAAGGCAGGATGCCTGCGACTCCAAGTGGCACTTTACCAGGCTGGCATGACACGAGATAAAACAGACCCTACGCAGCCGCAGCTCCGAGTCTCTGAGTCGAGGACAGAGGGCACTCGTGGGGCGTCCGGGCCAGGAGCAGCAGCCTCGGAGCAGGCAGCCCCACGCCATCCCACCTCAGCAGCACGCAGGAGCCACACGTGCCCGTAGGGCCGCTTCTACAGTGGGCAAACGCTCTGCAGTTCACATCCTCCGGGTACGGGGCAGGGACACGGCCTCTGGGCTCGTGCCCGCGCCGCCCGAAACCCTGCAGAGCAGGGGAGTCCTCTCGGGGGACAGGCTGGGGAGGAGAACAGTTCTGTTTTTCATTTCTGACCTGAAAAAACATCTCCCACAAAGGCTGTGTTCACAGCACGGCGCGCTGGCTCTGCCTCGTGAACGCTCGGCCCCACAGGAAGGAGGGCCGGGCGCCGGTCCAACGCTCACCAAAGCCGGGGCAGCGCTCCCCCGACCCCGGGGGTGCTGGGCCCACCTCGGCCCCTCGGCAGCACCGCAGCCGGACGGGGCTGCCGCCGGGCAGCCTCACACCGACGGGCTTCACGACACGGAGGCAGCGCCGTGCGGTCTGCCCTGGACTCCACAGCCCCTGGCAAACCCTTCGCTGTCAGCAAATTGTCAGCTGGCGACAAGATCTGCCCTCCGACAGAAGCGCTCGAGAATCTCAGGGACGCCTAAATACTAAAACGAGTGACACTTCATTTGGAGGAACAGCTCCAAATGACCACGGTATTTTTGTTTAAACAAATTTCAAAGGATTTGAGGCATGTGGGCTTAACATCCACGCAGGGCATCAGAATAATCTGCAGATTAAAATCCTCATGTATTCCTCATGGGAGAAAAGAGGGGGGGAAAATCCGCTTTAAAAAAAAAAAAAACTAAACACTGGTGATAACAAGAGCACAGCCCTTCCAAAGGAGCAGTCAGCAGCCACGCTCAAACCCTACTGAAACAAGCATCTCCCAAACCCTTTGTGTTCCTGCTCATTTTTCAAGAGACCATTTTTCTCCAAGCCAGCAAGAATAAAAATAATTCTGAGTTATCCCTGCTGGGGAGGCAGTGGCTTTATGTGATGCCCATGTGTGCTCCACACAGGGAGCGCCGGGTCTGCTGCACTGCAGCCCACTCCTCGAGTATTTCAGTGCGGCTTCAAAGCACGTACTGAAAACAGGGACATTCGGGGAAGGTTCTCTGCAGGACCCCTTGCCTGCCTGAAGCACGCTGCACAACTGCTCTGACTTACATCGCTGAACTCCAGGGGCAAGCTCTCCGTGGGCTGGAGCTCAGCAGCGCTCAAGTACAGGTCTGTGGGGGCCGCTTCCAGCTCCTCGGGGACAGACAGCACCTGCTCGGGTACGTACATCTGCGGGGGCAGTCGGAGGTGGAGCGGGCAGCACGGCTCCTCGGAGAGGCTCACAGGAACGGGCTTGTTGCATGGCACCTCCTCCGAGCCTTGACACGGTTTGAACAGAGTCTGGTTAGTGTCCTGGCAGATGTCTGGAAAGATGCGGTCAAGGGAAACCTGCACAGTACGGCACACAAGCTACTGAAAGACTACAGGCAGGCAAGCTGTCCAAAGGCTTAAGTGCTCCCCACACATCCACCCACTCTTCAGATCAATGTTAAAAACCCACGCCATTCTGCAAGGTCAAAGTCCAGATCCAGAGCTGCACCCCGGCTGCCCAGCAGCGTGGGCCACGTTCCTTACGTGACGGAAAACAGGGACAACAGGGACAGCCCCCCAGTGGGGGCTGGGAGGCTTAGCTGGATCCCTGCAAAGCACTCGCAGATCCTCAGATGGAAGATATTACACATGCACAGGCTTACTTTTATTTGCAGACATCCATTTAAAAGGCATCTGCACACGCTTTCACATCTAGCATGCAGGGGAGACACTAGCACACACAATGCTTTTTCCACAGCCAGGAGCTTAGTTCCGCTATTTCTATCTTCCCAGTGCATTTTCCTTCCCAGTGGAAAACCTATTCCTGCCAGAGGTGTAAATGGGATTTCCTGCCTTTAATCACAAACAGAGACTTTGCTCCGATTGCATCGCACTTGCAGAGCGATCCGCCAGCAGAAAGTAGCAGGAGACCAAAGCCCATCCTCGTCCAGCTAAGAACCCCGCGGGACAACAGACGGGCCCGCCGCTGAAGGCAGCCCGAGGGTCTGCGCAAACAGCCCTCTACCGACCCTCGCGATCGTGCCCCAGTCTGCTCGCCTGGTGACACGACCTGCACGCGGTGACGATCCGTGCTGGGTGCCACAGCAGGTCTCGAGTGCGGAGCAAGTCTTTCAGGTCGGATACCCCGACACCAAACCCACCCCAACAGGCTGACGTTCTCGACGTCTGAGAAGTTCCCTTCACAGCTTCCTCTTTACACAACGCAGTGTGGGAGAGGAAAAACAAACTTTCAAACCCACGTAAGTTGGCAAAAGGCGCCGAGTTTAACCCCGTTTCTCAAGCTGACTAGGTTTCATTCAGATTCGTCCTTTCCCCCTCACCTCCGCATGCTGAGGAACCGCCGAAGCGCTAACACCAGCTCCTGGCAGGCTGCGGGGAGCCCCCGGTCCGTGCTGGCCGAACGGTACGGGGCCCAGCCCTAGCAGACACTCGAGGGTGAGGAAAGCGTCTCTGTTCGAACAGCAGGGTGGGGATGCCAGATTTTAATCTCTCTGAATGACTCCAGATCAAGCACTCACTTTATTGGTAGCCAAAAAGCATGGACTGCCAAGATGACAAAATCCCCAGCTCCACCTGGAGCCCAACAACGCAGCTGGTTCGGTCCCTCTAATGCATTGTCACAAACAATCAAGCTCCTGAAAACCAAACAAAGCCCAAGAGCCTCCTGACAATGCACAAAGCAGAGCAGGCTGCAGATGTTATCGGCTCAGCAGGGCTAACCAAAGTAAAATCTTGTTTGTGTCAGTGAAAGTCAGCTGATGGCTCAGACACAAGGAAATAAAACCCCGCTTTTTCCACTCCCTTCCCTGCCTGCCCTGCTCCAAGTAAGCCAGCTGCAAACAGCAACTTGCTCAAAGCATTTTATAGGTATTTATCCTGTCTTTATTTTCAAGTATGCGCCGCTAGAGAGGAACAATGGCAGCTTCCTGCTCCCCGAGCTGCTCCCTGCACAGAGCTGGAGTCAGATCTGCCAGCTCCAGTAAGAAAACAAAACCAAGAGCTCATCCTCCCCCGGTTGCCAGCTCTGCTCTGGGATCCGGAGCCGTTCCTGACTCACAGCAGCGGCAGCTGCGAGCGCAGCTCCACACACGACCCAAAGCTGCTCCTGGACGCACCCGCCCCGTCCCACTGACACACGAGCTGCGCGGATGCGCCCGGGGCCACATTTGGTTCCTGGATCCCACGCTGCTGGGGGCGATCTCAGGGGAAGCGTCAGCGCTGGCCCTCAAAATGCCGAGGCCAAACAGCTCGAGGCTGCTCTCACACACGCCTGAACCTTCCAAGGCGTCGGAGACCAAGCTGGCCCATGGCAGCCCCAGCCAGGCTGGATCTGTTCCCTCCTTCAGATCCTCCCAAAAATCAGAGCAGTGCTGCAGCAGTCAGACATCCCTTCCTACGCTCGCCACTCAGCGGGACTCGCGCTGAGAGCTCGGCAGACCCTGCTCAGGTGGCTGTTGGCACCCAGCACCCGTAGTCCAGCCGAGAGCAGGGATTTACGGAGCGTGGACCTGCTTCCCTCCTCCCTTAACACAGCTGGCAGCCAGCTCGTGCCTGGCTTGGGCTTTGCAAGGTTCCCTTGTCGCTTCCAAGTGAACTGGCCGTGCTCTTCGGATGCTCCGGACCGGCCAACGTACCACAGGAAGACATTCCTTTGGGCTCCTGCTTGAAACCAACGGCTACAGCAAACCGATGGCCTTGATTTAGGGCCAAAGAGAAAAAAGGAGGATCAAGCTGCTGGCAACCACTCCCGAGTGCGGCCCGAGATCAAAGGATACGAGTAAGGCAGTGCCTGGTCATCGGGAGAGACTGGTTGGAGCATCGGACATCATCCACAAAGGCCAGGCACCTCTGGCTGGAGCGGGTGGTGTGCGCCTGCAAGTCCCAGAGATCAGCTCAGAGCTCCGGCCGCTTTCCAGAGAAACCCCCTCGGCTACACAACACTTGCATTCTGCTTTCAGCATGCGCCAAGACTAAACTCTCGGTCCACTACAGCGGATTCTCACTCCTCATTATCTCCTTCCCATTCATGCTTTTGTTAAGACAGAGCTGAGATAATACGGCAAGTCTCAATTTCCACAGAAAGAGCCTCACCTCAGAAGTATGTCTCAAAGAATGGGTTTTCTCAGATTTATCTTCTAACTTTCAGAAGTCAGGTAAGGGAACGCTTTAAATTTTACAACGGTTATAAAGAAATGGCTGCAAATGGCTTCAAACTGAGTTTCATGTGTGACGCAAGGGGCCTGCCTGCATTTGGGTCCCCACAGGTCTGGGAGGCATCTGCATTTCACCGCCATATGAGGGAACATTTTCCACATATTTTTCAGCGATGAAAATCAGGCTACCTTGCACTGAGCTCCCCCTTTCAAAAGGGAAAATTCTCCAACCCCACGTTGTAACTTTTGCGTATTTTCGGTGCCTGTTTAAAACGCCCCTGTGAACCCACAATATTCCGGCCAACGTGTGGATGCCGGGGGGTGCCAGCCAGGACTGAGCCTTTCCCTCCTTGTGGGAAGCACCTCGCAAGGGGCGACCCAGCCAGGCCAGGGGGGTCCAAGAGCAGAGACGCAGCCTCCAGGCGAGGCCAAAGCTCCAGCCAGGCCCGGAGCTGCCGGACGTACCTGCTGAGCGGCGCTGTCGGTCGCCAGCATCCTGCGCTCTTTCAGCTGCCGGTGCAGCAGGGCCTCCACGCCGTAGCGCTGCCGGTAGCGCCGCAGGCACTTGAGGCGCTTCAGGTTCTCGCGCTCCTTGGCCATGAGCCCCTCGGGACCCGTCAGAAGGCTGCTGCCTGTGGAGCGAGGGAGGGATCAGCAAACACCACCCACCTGCCGCGCTCTTCCAATTTCTTTTTACTTTTTGGGTACCGAGAGCCAAAGTCGGCCGTCAAGAGCTCCAACAGCTGACTCACGACAAATGTCAACGCATCGAGGGAACGAGCAGGGAGCGCTGCGCGTATAAACAGGAAGCACATCTTTCGGTTACATAAGAGGATGACAAAGCAGACTCCATCCCGCAACTTATCCCGACTGCTCCGTGCCCATAAGGAGTACTCGGGCTGACTGAGTATTTTTAAACATCTTCTAAAATAATTTGGCCGAAGGTTATTGTGATTTCTGCAGGCAGAATAGATATTTGTCAAATTTCAGCTTGCTCCTGTGCGAGTTCTGGAAGCTTCCAGTAAGCACTCCCAGCTGTAATTACAGGGCAGCGCTTGGGATCTGCATCTCTATTACAGGTTTGCTAAAACGAGTTCTACAAAATTGTTATGTACCATACTTCCAGTTATTTTTACTTGAGCTGTATCATGCCATTTTCCAACATGAGCTATTATAAGACTGTGCTAGGGAAAGCGTTCTTTGCACTGCAAACTTTCAACCAGTTATACAACGTGGTTCTGCCTCTGCTGAGCTACCAGCTGCTGCCTCTGACAGCACATTCTGTACAGTGAGAAATCCAACCAAGGCAGCAGCGCCTTTGCAAGAGAAAGTTGCATCTGTGCTAAGAAGGACAGCGTCAGTACAGCAGCACTGGTGTAACTACCACAACAAACCTCTGCCCGTGCAGACAGGACCCTGTGGATGAATAAATTTTTTTGTTTTTAAGACCAAAAACAGGAAATCCCATACGAAAAAAGAACTTTTGTCTCAGAATTAACTTTGTAGTCTCATTTCCTGACAACACTGCAAACTTTGAAGAGCAAAGAAATCCGGCAACCTTTCTAACCTAAACGATACCAATCTCCGGGCATGAGGCCAGCCACAGAAATACCTTCTCTAACTCACTTTCAGCCCTATGGTAATTCTCAGCCTTGCAGACACAGCACTGCTCTGAAATCCGCTTCTAAAAACGGCAAGAAAAAACATTTTTTAATTGTAGAGTTCTGCAAGTGTTTTAGAGAAGCCCTGTGCCCTCGGACAGATGAATACGCACCAGTCACTACTTGCACCACTACTTGCCTATGGCTTCGTGTTCTCCCTTGCGGCTGTGTAGGTATCGGCGCTTCTTCTCCTTCAGAAGGTGCTGAAGCCGTTTGAACTGGTCGATGTACAGAGACTGCAGGCGGATCAGCTTCTCTCGCATGATCAGAGCCACCTCCTCAGCTGTGTACACACCAGCATGCCTGGAAAACACCCACACGAACAGGGTGCAGTTTGTAAGGGTCCCTTGGGGCTGTTCTCCCTACTGAATGACAGACGTTAACAGAAATGCCGGCTGAGCGGGGCCGAGTTAGACAGAACAATGGATGACAAATTAGAAGTAAAACCCGGTATTTCTGCTTAAGGTAAGAGATCACCCTGAGACTGCTGCTCACGGGGACCGCTCCACGCTGAAAGAGGATCAACACCAAAGGCTTCCTAGAAGAACCACCAGGCCCAAGTCTCTGCAAGCATTCACGCCTAGCATCTCACCACGGCCCAAAGTCCGACTGCAGCACCATCAGTAACGTCACCTCTTTAACACAACCGTCACCTCCCCGTGATCACCCCAAGCTCACGCCCTGCACGCTATGTGTGTCACCAGCCAGGAGCCACCAGCACCCAACTCACTTCAAGGGATCCTCCTGGTCGCTATCAATGCTATCAGCCTCGCTGTCCGGGTCCCCTCGCCACGTCTGGTCCACTGTGATAGGGTCCTGCTCGCCATCGCTCCAGCTGTCCTCATCTGGAAAGACAAGTCGCACCAACAGGTAGGACACAGCCCCACGTCCCAGTGCTTGCTGCTCTGGCACTGGGCAGCCAGGCACCCTGGGTGCTCAGCTCCACGACCGCATGGAGGTGAACTGGCTCTGCCTCTTGCCAAGAGGGACTCTTCCTCCCCAGCACACTGTGAGCGAGCCGCACAGAACAACAAAAACTCACCAGTTCAGTGCAGCCAAAACACACAGCTCCTGCGGAGCGACACTCCTGCCTGCCTAGGACCCACGAACTGCCGGCCGGCCCCCACTGAGGGACCCTGTGAGACGGGGAGCTCAGCACTGAGCCCAGTGTTTGACAGGCACCGCTGGAAGACCAAGCAGCAAAGAGGGAAGCTAGCTAACGTTCCTGCCCTGCAGCTACAAGGGAAGGGAACCTGCACGACTTTGGTCTGGTGGTGTGACTTGCCCACAGTCAGTGACAGGCAAGACGCATCAGGGTCTGCAGAACATGGTCTTCTACCCATGGATCCCTGGGATCTTCACTCGATTTAACAAATTATACTTTTAGCACTTCTACACAGAAAAGAGAACTTGAGGTCCTCTCTCACTGATTTTCACTTCCAGTGCTTACCTAGGATCCGGCTGGCTTCGCTGCGGCTGCTCTCTGCGGTCTGGGAGCCCAGCTCTGTTTTGGCATAAGAACTAAGCTGGCAAAGGAGCGTCTCGCTCACAGGCCCAGGATTGGACTTCTTCATCTGAGCTTGGAGTGCCAGTGTGTTCCTACGGGCATGCTCCGCACAGAACGACACGCTGCAGGAATAAATCACAAGCTCATTATGACTCCTAATCCTCAGCCAGCAAAACGAACAAGCGATACAGTGAGAAACGTTCCCCAGCGCCTGGAAAGCATGCCCCGCTCCACGGCTCACTTTCACCGGCGAAACATAACCACCCGCCACTGGCTGCAGGTAGAGCAGGGAAATGCCAGAGAGCCCCAGGTGGCTCACAGACCACACAACACCACTAAAACACCATCCCTGGCACCGGAGCTGGCAGCCACATGGCGCAGGCGCAGGGAGAGAAAAGAGCTTTTTACTTAAAGGCACTGAGGTGAGCTCTTCTGCTTCCAAACATTCACACTGGACTTTTCACATTGGCCCACAGCGGATGGATCCTTTCTATTGCAGAGGGACCAAGGGCAGAATCAAGACTACTACTGTTCACATGAATGAAACACAGGTCGATGCACCAATAAGCAAAACTGTACTCCGCTGCCGTGCTTGCTGGATGGCGGGCACGTTCTAGGTCCTTCCACCCACAGCAGTCAGAACATTTCATACGCATCACGGAACAACGAGCACAACCAGGTCGTCAACTCCAAATCACACGCAACCAGAGTACGTGTGCTGAGGGTCAGCCGTAAGAACGGACAACGGCAACTTCAATCTGCTGGGCTGAACTCAGGTGCGGCACCACGTGGATGCACGTACAGCTCTGATAAAAGGACCTGGGTGCTGGACCAGTGCAGCCACCTTCTGATGGCACAGGGCAGCGGCCTGTCAGTCCTGCAGGAGCTGGAAGGCTCCATGCAAAGTTTCCAGCGCTTGCAGTGTCTTTTTCTAGCTCAGATGCGCTTCAACAACAGCGAGTCACTTGTCTGAGGTAACCTAAGTGCAGCAGCTGAGTCAGAAGGACCTGCGATGCCCACGCTGTATACCTAGGCCTCCACACCATGAAACAACTTCCCCTGCCCATTTTTATTCTATATGGCATAGGACCAGAGAACCAGGAAACATTGGCACTCACCCATCCTTCTTCTCTGGTTTGGGCGCAGCATTCGGGCACCGTTTTCCATTCTTCGTTGAAACGTAGCTGCACTGTTTGAAAGGGGCACTCCTGTCCTCAAGGATGTGCTTGATGCAGAACTCCTGCCCCTCCAGCCGCGGCTGGGAGCACTGACGGTGGGTGAAGGCACATGACAAAGGCTCCTGGGGCCGCGGCACAGGAGTGAGGCGTCCTCGGCTTGACGGCAAGACATGGATTCGAATTCTGTTCATGCCAACACCTGCTGGAGACAGGCAGACCAGTCAGATGAAACAAGCCGTTGGTAAAATGAAAGAGCAGCCTCTGCTAACACCTGCCAGTGCATCTGAGTACAACTCCTCGTCCTCCTGGGACAAGGGGGGGGGTGATGTAGCTCCCACAGATGTGGTTTTCTTCCCACGCCCGAGGAAGTTTTCAGCTTTGCAGTAACCCCGTTCATTTCTGGGCGGAATGAAATACCCCCTCCTTCACCTGAGCTAGCAAGCAGGTACAGCCACGCCAAGGCACAGGCGCAACGCGCCCGCGCGCTGCTGCCTGCCCGCACCCGGGCCAGGGACGGATACGGCTCCTGGGGCCCCCCCCAGCCCCGCTCCCCCCAGGGCGCGCCGCTCCCTCCAGCC
>VXAL01012342.1:11922-23085 GCA_013399475.1 Chauna torquata
CGGAGAAGGGCCCCGCGGCCGCCGTTAGGGCGGGCGGCGCCGCCGCCATCTTACCTCGCTGCTGCCCCGGCCTCCCCGCCGCCTGTCCGCATGCCCGCCCCGCCTCCTCATTGGTCCGCCCCGCCGCCAATCCGCGGCGGGAAGTGGGGCGGTGCCGCGCGCGGTTGGCCGAACCCGCCGTCACTCCGCAAAGGGGCTGGCCGCGCCTCCGGGAGTCACGTGAGGGCGGCGCGGGGAACCGACACGTGGGCGCGGGCCGGGGCTGCCCGCAGCGGGACAAAGCCCCCGGTACGGCCCCTGCACCCCTTTACCTCGCGTAAAAAAGTTTCCCGGAGTTTCGACCTTGACCAAGGTTTAACGCCAAAAAGCCGCTTCCCCGCGCCTGGAGCCGGGAACCGGCGGCGAGAAGCAGCGGGGAAAGCTTTGGAGGGAAGGGGGCTCCCGGGGCTGACGGCCGCCGGCGAGCAGAGCGCAGCCGGTGCGGGACAAGCACCCCACGAGCTGTCCCGCGGTGCCCGGAACAGCTCCAGCACGGCAGCAGCCCGGTAACACGGGCAGAGCCTCCCCGTCGCCCCAATCCACGCTGCAGGCAAAGCCCCAGCACAAGGAGACGCAGGAAGCACCCCAGGACGGCCCCGGCTGGCGCCGCCAGGAGCCGTGTGTGCGGGGACGAGGACCAGACGCGCAGCCGGTCCTGAAGAGCAATTCACCGCAAAGCCCGACACCCTGGGAGCAGCCAGCCCAGCCTCCAAGCTGAGGGTCTGAAAGCAGCGGGGAAAGCGAGGGCTGAGCCTTTGCTGGGAGCCCGAAACACGAAGACGTAACCATGCCTAGAAGGTTAAGGGGTGGTTTACCGACTGCAGTGAGCTGCGCTGGCGAGGGGTAGCAGAACGGTTTGCTCTTAGAAACAGGTGGAGCTTCAGGTAGAAAAGAGTTTCACAAAACCATATGGAGACAATACATTTATTGAAGTTTGGAAAAGTATAGTCTTAGAACAAAATAAGTCGGCTTTTCCAAAACATTAGACCAAAACTCAGGTGCCCTGGCCAAGGACTTAGGTCGCAGTAGCTGTTTCCAGCTCGCGAACAGCCAGGTGCAGGCAGGATTTCCAGGAGCTGCCCGGCGCCCCTTCCTGCCTGCACTTTCCTTCCTGCACCCCTGCCTGCTCTCAGCCTATTTCCCATCTGGGGCACACGGCTCCTCTCCAGCCCAAATTCCGCACAGCTACAGACCGAGACCACCAGCACATCGCTCCTGCGCCCAGACCAGGCTCTGGGTTTTGCATCAAGCCGTTATTCTGCAGACACTGGGGCTATGCCCTCGGCCAAGCGCCCTCAATCCTTCACTTCGTGCCGGCTGTTCACAAGCCAGCTGCTCTACACCACCACCGAGAGCACCCCAACGGCCTTCAACGCGCGTGCCGCCTGCCCAGCCTGGCGGCTGCGGGCCCCTGCCCTCCCCACGCGCCGCTTCCTCTGCTCTCACCCCAAAAGCTCCTCATCCCACTTTCCGTCGCCAACAGCTTGAGCGAAGCCACCCGACAAGCCACGTGAGCGGCCCCAACCCTCACCAGGGTCCCCACAGCACCTGCCAGCATCACAAAATTAAAAATGAACAAAACGCTAAGATATAAGTTACTGCTTAAATTATTTGTAAAACGTCTTAGATTTTCTGTGACATGTTTTAAATACCCCCCAGGGCCCCCCCACAGTACGTGTTCCCCAGAGGGGGCTTCAGTTCCAGCAGGGACAGACCCCACCGCTAACTGGAAGTCGGTGAGGGAGGGAGCGAGGAAGAGAAAGGGTTTTGTCCTTTCACAGCTTCAACAACTCCGCGTTCTAAATACCAATAATAAAAGTAATAATAAAATAGTTCTTCGTGAGGCAGTGGAGAACAAACAGCCCTTTCCCTCCGCCGCAGGGGCAGCCCAGGTCCGGGCTCGGGCGGGCAGGCTGGTCTGTACAAACTCAGTAGTAAAAAGGGCTTATTTGGGGAGGGGAGGCAGCGGAGGGGGCGGTTCTGAGGGCAGCGGAGGGGGCCGGGGTCTGTCCGTGTTGGCGGCTCTGGAGCTGGTGGCTGGCCGGGGGTTCAAGAGCTCGCCGTACGCGTGGAAGTCGAAGGCAGGGGGCTGGGTGGGCTGCATGCCCTGCGCGCTCAGCAGCGAGTGCAGCATGTTGACTGTATCCTGGTAGTCACTGGCCTGGTTCGCGTTGTGCCCGTTGGCCCCCGTGGGACCCTTGTCCGATTTGCTGTGGGTGCCCCGGGCTTTGTTGGCCTGGGGCAAAGGGAGGCTGCCGGCATCCGAGCCGTGCCCCGGGAGGTGGGGATAAGGGAACTGCACGCCGGAGCCTTTGGAGACTTTGCTGACTTTGGGCTGGTGCTCGTGCGCTGCGCCCGCCGCCTCCTCTGGCAGGGGCCTCTTGCGGGAAGAGCCGAAGAGGCCGTAGCTTTTGTGGGGCACAGTGCTGGGCTGGCCAACGTGTTTAGAGTCTCCCGGCCGCTTGTTCACAACGCCGCTGGGGCCGGCGCCAAGCTGCGGGTGCAAGTGTTTGTGAGAGTGGTGGTTGTGGTGGTGGTGGTGGTGGTTGGAAGAGTGGCCCTTGTGTTTCTCCTTGTGCTCCCGGCTCTTGGCGCTGCTCTCGTCCGAGGAGCTGGGCCTGTCTGCAGCGGTTGGCACCTTGATCCGCATTTTTATCTCCTCCTGCTTGGAGGGGAGTGGCCTCTCCCCACCTCCACCTGCCACCGGGATCCTCAGCTTCAGAGCCGAGGCTTTGTCACTCTTTTCAGGGCCGGGAGGGCGCTCAGGGTTCTCCGAGCCGATGGGGATTTTCAGGATGATTGGAGAGGGGTTGCTGTCCTGCTGGACTTCCCTCTCCCGCTGCTGCTGGACCAGGAGATTCTGCGCGGCATAGGCGTACTGAGACCGCACGTTGGCTTCCATGTTCTCCAGCTGCCGCTTCTGCGCCGCCAGCTCCTCGGCGTGCTTGGCGCGGTACTCCTTGAGTGACACCTTGGCCGACGGGGCATTCTTGCCGCTCTGCTTCTGATAACCAGCGCCATCTTGCTGCAGAGGATGCTCAGCAGCTGATGAGCTTTCGTTAGTCCTGTGACTCTGGCCAGCTTCCAGCTTGGGTGGAGGATGCTGGGACAGCCAGTGCTCAGGCTGGGATATATCCGCACCGCTCTGGTCGCGGGGCGAGTCGGCCGCAGCCGGCAGAGACGGCCCCGCTCCAGCAGTTGAGGACGTCGACATGCTCATTAACCCGGCGATGTTCATGTCCGAACTGTTGTTCCTGGAAATCATGTTGAGGATTGTCTGCTCTGAGAGGCTCTTGTCTTCACTGTGGTCATCGGCCTTCGACTTCTTGGCTGCCTGAGAGGCCTGGAATGAAAGCAGTGAGCGGTTATTTACTTTGGGCTGTCACTAGAGAGGACAAAAGCATTAGCTTTCCTGCTAGCTGATCAGCCTAACGTCTCCGGAGACAGAGAAAGCCCAAGAGAACATTTTCAGAGCAGAACACTGGTTCTGCTCTTCAGAGCACACAAAACACAGCCTGCTCAGCAGTGCACAGCAGGGACCCGCCAGCACGGCTGAGCCCTGCGACCCAGCAGCTGAGCAGGCTGCTGGTTTGATGGAAGAAGCTCACCCTGCACAGCGCAAGCTCATTTAAAGACAGATCCACTCTGACCCTACCTCTCCTTGTGGAGAAAGACCCAACCGCTGGACGTGGGGTTGCTAGAGCAGTTGAAAGACCAAGGTCTCTACAGAGTTAATTCAGAACCGATGAACTCAAGTGCTGAAGAAACATTTTGCAGACCCACGGTGTTCAGATTTCCCCCCACACACATGCCCTGCAGACACTGTCTTGCATTGTAATGCTGGAGATGCCAAAGCCTCACACACACGCAGAAATCAGAGCCCCTGTTCTCCTGCAAGCAGCCACGGTCCAAAGCAGATTCTTACCCGCCAGTTCCGGATACGTTTAAGCCGGTTGGGAGTTTTCTCCAGGATTTGCAGGAATTCATGAGTCAGTTCTGCAGAGGAGACACAAACCCAGGCAAGATGGTCAGAGACGGGCAGACCAGCCCTCATCTGTCAGGGCAACCCCCTGCTTACTGATGAATGGAGCTACCGATGAGATGGAGCTACTCCAGGAGGGGAAATACTGACAGCTAGTACCACTGACCACATTTAAACTCATCTCACTGTGTGCCTTTTGCCATCTCTGTTGTACCATAGCAGCTGCTGCACTGGAAACTTTGGCAAAACCAGAAGCCCTTGAGTCCGTGAACTGGCCAGTGGCCATGTTTGAATGGCAGGAACAGAGATGCCAAGATAATACAAGAGCCTTTGGGGGACCTTGCTCCAAAACTTACCATCTAAGAGCTCCAGAGTTACAGTGCCATCAACGTATTCCCACCAGTGCTTCCCGTCCGTGGAGACTGGGATCTCCCAGTTGGACCATTTACAAGCCAGGTGGATACAGACGCAGGCCACAACGGGAGGGGTGTACTGCAGGCTGAAGGTGGTCAGGTGCAGGCTGACGTCACCAGCAGGGAGAGAGAAACAGAAAGCCATGAACTCCCAAGCCTGAACCTCAGCACACACAATCGCCCACTGGAGAGACACTGCGGAAGAGGTGGACATGGTGGGGAAGTCCCTGCCATTCCTCCCCCAGTACAACCCTACTGTTACAGGCGTCTCTATCCCACTCTGCCAGATCGCTCGGTCCTTCCCCGCTCTGCTCCAGCCAGTTTTGGTCCAGGCACCTCTGTCAGCTCAAGGCTCTGCGGCTGGCGCAGGAGTGGCGAGGCACGCTGCCGTCCCGCTCACGCCTTCCTCCGAGGGAGTGAGCGAGCAGCTGGGGTACCTGCCAGCCCCGACCTCTGCTGCCGGCTCTGCTCTGCCTGAGAAGAAACTCAGATGCTTCCAAGTGCAGCTCCTGGGAAGGCAACACCACTGGCAAAGGGCATCGTTACCACTCCGAGAACCTACAGGTCAAGCATGGAAGCTCCTAGGATCCGTACTCATCCCCTCCTATCTCTCAAAGGACACCAAGGGGAACAACCTCACATTCGTGTTGGGGAAGTGTAACAGAAGCACCGCCCTCCTTAGGGTCCACATCTGTTTTGCAGTTAAAAGCCAAGTTTGTACAGATCTGCACCGATTACATTTCTAAGCAAATCTTATCCTGAACCCGTCATCCTGCCTCGGAGCCACAGCAGGATTTGGCCTGTTCTGTATGAAAATTACAGTACCGCTCGCAAGCCCCCATCGCTTATTCCTCCATTAAAAGCAGGTGCTTAAAAGTCACCCCTCTGAGAAGGCACACGTCCAACCAGCAAAGCGGCCTCCTAGGCTTTTAGGAAGGGTCTGGTCCTTCCCCAGGGATCTTTAGGAAAAGCACTGATGCTGCAGCCCTGAGCCCTGCCGTAAGCAGAGCGGCTCACACAACTCCAGCCATCGCCTGCAGCAGCGTGAGCTCAGCCAGGCCCTGCTCTCCCTCCAGAGCCGCCTCGCAGCAGCGCTGATGACGAGCGACTCAGGAGCGTCTAAAAGGGAGCCAGGCCACATATCAAGCACTTGCATCACTAAATGAATTTGCCACGTGACAGCTTGGGTGTCAGTGCCGGGAAGGGAGGTCTAGGTAGCACCGAGAACAGGAGCACCACAGGACTAAGAAATCACAAGGAGCTCAAAGCCAACATCTGATTTGAGAACTGGGATGCGTCAGCCCCAGCAACCCTGCTCTTCACCCGCAGGAACACCCGCTCCACCGAGCCTTAAAAACCGCGACAGCAAATTGAGCGCAGGATTTGCCCGCTGTCACACCAGTGAACCAGCCCTTTCCAAACGGTGCCACTGAGCATCTACCTGCAGCTGCAGGATGCCATTATCTGCATTTCTTCACCATGCTCAGGTTACTTAGAACATTGTTCCATCAACACAACGTGGAGATACAGAGATACGCATCAACAGCCCAGAAGTCTGAATTCTTGGTGTATGGATCAATACAATATCCATGAAAAGAAGTCAAACCCAGGAAATTTAGAGTGAGAAGAAAACCTTTATCCAATGTGCCACGGTAAGAAGTGAAGTCCAGGTACACAAAGAGCCTTAACTCTGCCCTAAAACGATGCCAGAAAGAAACAGAAGTTAAACGTCTGTAGCTACGCCTGATGCATCTAGTTCACTGCTCACGCACCTTAATCGGGCGATTCATGGCATCACATTAAGGCAAAACTGAGGCTGTCTGGCTGCATTTCTTACTTTCTGCCTGGATTTCTTTCAAGTGTAACCTTAACT
Source organism: Chauna torquata (assembly GCA_013399475.1). Taxonomy (NCBI): domain Eukaryota; kingdom Metazoa; phylum Chordata; class Aves; order Anseriformes; family Anhimidae; genus Chauna; species Chauna torquata. The sequence continues at coordinate 18,230 of VXAL01012342.1, forward strand.
CATAATTTCTTGGTTTTGCAATTATTGCTGCGGGGACAAAACACGTCTCAAGGATGTATTTACCCACGTATTACTAACGCCACCTTCCCTTTACACTAGTTTAGGAAGAAAACCCACACAGTGCCTCCAGAGCTGCAGAGCACCCTCCACAAAGCCATTCTCCCAGCGGGCCGTGGAGGCGAGCAGCAGCACCTCTCAGGGGCACAGCGGAGAGAAACGACTCGCCCGAGAGCACGCGCACCCGCTGCCCTGCCAGGGCCTGGAGCGTTCTCCACTCTGCCCCCTCCTTGTGCTAACGGCGTGATGCTGGAGGTCCGGTACGACAGGAGCGGCTTTGGCACCCTCTGCCTCTACCCGGAAAACAAATTTGGAAAGATTTTTGCTACTTTTAACACCAGCTACACACTCCTGCTGGCACAGAGTGTTTCATTAACAACGAAGCTCCATCCTTCTCTAGCCAGGAGAGTTAGGGCAGCCCAAGGCAGAACTGACACCTAACCCAGCTTTTTCTCCCATCCTTTCATTTCTGCAAACTCACAGAAACACAAGATATTTTGTTTCCACAACTTGGTCTGTTCCAAACACCAACTCCATAATTTGCCTGAAGCTGGTAATCCAGAAAATAAAATTTAAAGGAAAAAAAAAAAAAAAAGAGGTGGAAGTCCCAACACAAGGACTGCTATTGACCTTGCAGTGAAAATCCATGTCTTACCTGACAGAACTACTCAGACCTCTCAAGGAGAAAAAAAACTAGGGACTTTTTTCATTTCCAAACTCCATCTGTAGATACTGCTCACTGGACTGCCGGTGCAGTCATTCAGGCCAGACAAGGTTATCGTTTTCTCCCGAAACCCCTCATGCCTGTACCCAGATGATGTTTCTCTCCCTTTATACTCAAGATCAGCCTTCTTTGGGGCACAGATTGCACCTGCACACAATTTGCACAGCCCCTAGTCCAGTGAGAATTCACTGACACCTAGGCACTAAGCAATCAAAAATGTATGCGTTTGCTTCAAATCCACCCTACGTTTATTTTATTTTTTTCAACTTTCAACAACTGTCTAACTCCCCATAAAAAGAAAGCAGTGAGGTTCCAGAGCAGCCCATCTGCCTGGCTTACATGGCTGATTTTGCAGCTCGTTTTGGTCAGAAGGTAGCAGGAGAAAGGGTTCCTGCTCTTTCTGAACCAACCCCAGCAGTCCCTGGTTGCTCACAGGCTAACCAATGCCCCAGGGGTCACCAGTGGCACATCTCCTCCAGATAGGACCCTTTGTCAAATATGAATCAATTGTAAAATAATAACCTGTTGGTAGCCATGAAATAGGAAGTTTGCGCCAAGTCCTTGCTGGCTGAAAGAGAGAAGGAAAAAGCAGGGTGTTAGCCTGGACTTCCGACAAACACCATTACATTTTTCTTTAAGAACCACGGGTCTCTTGCCACGACATGCAAAACAAGACAGCCAGCACGGTCTGACTAACTCACTCCACGCCACGTCTAGAGAAGACTTTTAGGAGTCACTCTATGCAGAGAGCTTTGTGCGGTTCAGCAGAGCCACAGAGTCGCTTGCAGCTGCCTCTGTTTTGACACTGGTTACGGCTAGTAAGGACACCGACTGCGGGCAAGCTCTCCGGCAGCCCCAGCCAAACGCTGCAATGCCCCGTCACAGCTCTTCTCTGTCAGGCTCAGGTTACTCGGAGAAGCCCCTGCAGCAGGGGACCACAAGCATCCGACGTCTCTTACCTCGCACGAGCTGAGTGCACTTCACCACGTGGGTATGGGGGTGGTCAATCGTGATCTCAAAGCCTGGAAGAAGACAGACGTACGGCCATCAGGTAACTAGCAGCAGATCCCCACAGCTCTACGAACCTCGCGTTTCCTGCTCCTGGGGGACAAGGCCTTCTCCCCTTCCCTCCTACAGCCCCTGCTCGCTGCTCAGAGGCAGGCAGGACTAGAGGAGCCTGTTTTCCTTTATCCAGAAGACTCAAGATCTCCAGTCACAAAACCCGAAGGTCACTGCTGCTGCCAGGCCTCCAAGCAGCTAAATGACTTCTGCGCTTAAAAGACCTCACTGAAAACAAAACAACTATTAAGTATTTTAAAAATAGCAGGACAAAGCCTCTTACAGCAGCTGGGAGGAAGGAGAAGACAATGGCATCTGCTCAAAGGAATTTCTGTCACCCAAAAAGCTAAGAGGAAGCAGACGTTTTCCCTTTGAAGGAGCCTAGAGCACTGAAGTCAACTGAACTTAATCCTCACTTCAGTTTCCTATTCAGTTTGTGCATTATGGTTTAAAGAAAAAAAAAATCCCATCGGTCCATGTGTGCAGCAGACTTTGTTCTTTCCATGCAGAATATTCCAGAATATTCTGGATGAACTGGGAAGTTAAAAAAGGCAACTGGAAAACCGAGCGGAGCTGTTGCAGAGCTCGGATCACAGTTTACCCGCGGAGTCCCCGGGCCACCAGGTACAACCCATGTACACACCTGCCTCCTCCTGCCCCTTTGTAAATTAGGGATTAGTGGGATTTACTCTGAACCAAGTCAGGAATAACAAAGGCCTACTGAGCGTCCTGGAGTGCTACATACAAACTGCCTCTGAAATGGAACAGACGTTAGAAAAAAAACAAATTTTAACAGGACATTTTAGAAAGGAACAGGACGCTGGATCCGACAGTCACAGCCCTGAGTGTTGGCTCCAGCTTCTACTTTCAAAAAACAAAAATTGGCTGGGACAGTTCAGCTGAACACAAATAAAACAGCGATCTGATCACAGTATTAACTTTCAACCCCAGTTTGGTTAGGCATCTCCCAGTGCAAACAGCTTCCACTCCTGGCCACAGGATTAGAGCTTTATCGAGTTCAACAGCGCAACGGAGGACAGCGATCAGTGTCCAAGCAGTACAAAACCTGTTGTGGGGCAAAAAGAGAGACGAGCCACACTTCCACACTTCAATTTCTCTGAGCATTGAACCTGACACGAGTTACACCTGAAAATACTGGCGTTAAAAGGAAAACACAAGGAGTGGGTGTGAAAATAGAGTTTGTTGCCTGGGCTCTTGCTTTCCCACTGGCCAGCTGTACATCTGCCCTCCAGCTGTGGAGAAGACTGCGGTTAGGCTCTCCGCTCTGCGGAACACTCCTGGGTCTGGGATTCGTGTGGCAGCCCGTCCGCTTTGAAAAACTTACCCAGGGTCTGCAGTATTATGCTCTCTAGAATGACCAGGTCTTGGGCTTGTTGCAGGTAAGCCTGGGGTTGAGAGGACAGGCAAGTTACTCACGATGAGGCACTCCGTATAAAGCCTGCACATTTCTAATACCCTTTTCCTCAGGGAGGCAAAAATAGCAAAGGGGAATCTTTATGCCGATCTGCACTGGGGAACTGGCACAGATTCCCTGCCAGAAGAGAGAAAGCAGAGCGCTGGGCGGACCCGCTCCCCGGCCAGTGCTCGTGCTACGGGGTGGCTGTTTCACGATCCGCACTGGCCCTCTCAGTCCTGGTCCCTCACACTGCACAGGATGGCTACACGAGCAGCACGGGAGAGGAGTTAGCTTTTGTCCTTAAGCTTTCTTGGATAAAGCTTCCCCCTTCCTGCAGGGTTGGCTACGCAGTTCCAGGTAAGACGGGCTGCCTCGAGAGATAGGGAATTGGCAACATTTCTAACAAACCCACCATTAATCACGTGGGGACAGAACAGAACCAAACTGCACGCACCACCTTCTGCTCTGCCAGACACTACTCAATCCCAGCGGCCAACATCCATGCCCTCCTCAGAAGCTTTTAACACAGACACTGTTACACAGCACATCTGAGTCACATTTGCAGCAGCACAGCAGAGGAGAACAGAAGAGAGGTTGCCACACAGCAGGAAAGAAAAACCTTCTGCTGTACAGAAGCCCAAAAGCTCTCTGTAGCGTAAGAGCAGTCAAACTGGAAAGCTGCCACTGACCATCCTAGGACACAGCCGCTCGCTTAGAGCGGGTGCTTCTGAACCCAGTTTAACAAGATGCTGTAGCCACGCGATTCAGGATGCAGCACGCTTCCACCATTCCCATTCCTCGTGCCTCCGCTCCTTGCATCAGCGCACAGTTCTCCGACCTCGACACTTACCTCGCTCCTGGTGTCTGGAGGAGGCTCCTGGGGATGCAGACAGGCATGTGCTACCTTGATTACGTGCTCCAGCTTATGGGGCTGCTCCTCCACCTTGGCCGCCAAGAACAGAGCTGCTGGCGCCACCGACTTCAGAGAAAAAAACATTTCTTTAAGCCAAAAATTTTAAAATTAGGGCAAATAAACTAGGCTATTTATTTATTTACTTATAACAATTTAAGACAAATATTCTTTTGGCAAACAAAGCCTGCACAAGCCTAATCAACACCAGGAGGTAAAAGGGTCTCCAGTGCCTAACAGCATCTGCAAAGCCCTCTCCCCCATTCCTAGCCCCCCTCAGCGTAGGTCCCACCGCATCACGGTGTCATCCCCCTCCCCTTGTGAGCTGGCTGCCAAGCAGCAACAGGAGCAGAGCTGAGGGCACCTGGAGCCCCCGCCCCGCCGGGCCCCACCACACTTACGTTCCTGTGGAACTGGGTGAAGGACTGCACCATGTAGAAGCGGTGCATGTACACGATGGCCGTGTTGATGGTGAGCTGAGAGCTGGTGCCGTGGCTAAGGAAACGCACGACCCCGACGACCCCCGAGCAGCGCCTTCCACCGACCCCCCCCACCCATCCACATCCCACCGGCACCAGGCCGGGCCCGGCTCCCCCCGCTCCCAGGCCCCGTTGCCGAGATGCGCCCGGCTCCCTCCGTGCGCTGCCGCGCCCGGCTCTCCCCGTGGCCGAGCCTGGTTCCCCCCCGGC